>OZ037776.1:4146335-4198835 GCA_964035525.1 Porites cylindrica
ACCGAAAATGATGGCTGCTGACAAAATGCGTTTGCTGAGGTTTGCTAGTTTGACGCCTGAGAGTTGCCGTTGTTCGGCGTTGTTTAATAGCCGGTGTTAAGGTATGAAAGCGGATGAAAGCGATGGTTAATCAGAGTTAATACAGGGTGCACTAAGCCAGTCTTGCTTTGTAGTAAATATATTCAACACTATTGTTTAGATCAAATTGGCTTACTCGGGGCAGATTATGAGCGGTTGTTTTCTCGTGGAATCTTCGAAAATTTCACGAAATCGATAGAAATCGATACCAAATGCTCAAACTTGTGTGATTATCGATTTTGATCGATTAATTTGCTTAATCGATTGATTATTATCGAGTAATATCGAGTAGTATCGATTTATCGATTAGCTTTCCGATGATCTATTTCGATCGATGTGTTACGCCCTGAAATTACTGACCTACGATAACAACAGGTGAACACGCGGAACGATTCCCTCAAAGAAATTTCTCCAACATCTCTATGTATTTGATGGCAAACGTTGATTAAAGAATCCCAACCTATTTCAGACGCTTTTTTTCATTTCTTCAAAAATCTTGGCTGAAGTCGCTGAAGTCGCATTCTTGGCTTGACGCCGCCATTTTGGATTTGCCATTATTTGCCAGGCGTCCTAGGCGAATTTTCCCGACAAGCTTGACAGGTGACGTCACATCCGAAATCGCCGAGGACGACTGGGAACGAGGCTGCGCAACGACTATTTTAAGCGCAACACAGCGTTGCAACATTGTTGCGACATTGTGTCGAATAGTTACAACATTGTCCCAACATTGCAACGCTATGCTCGCCCTTAAGCAACGACGACGGGCATCGTCAAAGGGAACTGCAAAAAAGCAATTGGTTTAGATTGGCAAAACAACAACTTTGCACGTGCATCACGCGTTTTTGTACATTTTTTTGCCTTCACTTTGAGTACGACGTGAAAATGCCCATTTTCACGTTTCGTGGAGGACGTGAACGCAAGACCACGACGTTCTTTTTCTTTTCCTCAAGTTCGATACAGTCTTTTAGAATTCAACTCCAGAAAAAATTGCCAACATTTGTCAAATTTAACGAGATGGAATAAGCGTGATAAAGTTTGAAGCAGCGAATTGACTTTTAGAGTGACGTTTTCGTAGACGTCGCTGTCGTTGCGTCCGTTTGCTTACCCTGTTACATGTTGCTGCACAAAGTTTGAAACCGGTCAAACTTTTAGCTACGTACAAACGGATGCAACAACTCCCAACAATGTTGGAAGTTGTTAGCCGAGGGTTAACTGTATCTGGGGCCGATTTCTCCACACCTTTGAAATCAGAGCTTATTCAGAATCCAGAACCCAAAATTGGGAATCGGCTGGCCGATTGATGGGTGACTGCCAGCTTGAAAGTTTTTCTGCCGTCGAGAATCTGTTCAGTATTCAAAACAGCACTTTCCACGTGAGTAAAAAAAAAACAACTCTAACCCATTGGTTAATTGTCTCACCGAAACTGCAAAGTTGTAAAGTACTTAGAGTACAGGACCATAATAATCCTAGCATCATGTAGAAAGCCTTCGATTGTCAGTTGATTCTACGCCGGTAATATTGTTTTGCCCATTTTGTTCCAAAATATCCTGATTTAAATTAATACATCCTTAACAATGTCTCTTTGGTAACTGGCTAAATTCTTTTCGCAGTAGCTGCGGGACCTATTTTGTAGTCCACGTTCAGTAAACTGTAAAGTGATGGGTCTCTAATTCTGTAGTGACTGAGTTATGAAACGAGGGAGCTGAGACAAGTAACACTTAGGGGCTATATTACAAGTTTTTTACCACGACATGGAAAAACTAGCCAAGATTTTCAAATTAACATGTCAAGGTGTAAACTGGCCTTAAAGGAAAGGAATGACAAAGTTTATGCATTTAGTCTATTTTATTTAAAATAATGCATGTCATAGCTCAAGACAAATCCAGTGAAAGCTGGCAAGAATGTACCAGCCAATCTCTACTATGCCTTCACACCTGATACAGAGAAGGGATATGCAAACGTTTTAATAATTTCCAAAAGCACTTGATTTGTCTATCATGTTCGTCAAGTTCTCGGTACCAAAAATGATCACTTCCAATGTACAATAATGATTGTTTTCTTGTTGTTGAAACTTGTTTGTAAATTTTAGTTTGGCTGTTTTGCTGCAGTTGAATGTTATCCAACAATCAATGTGTTCTCATCAAGGAAACTGTGCTCAGGAACCTGAAAGGAGAAATCAAAAGAACTGAATGAGAAAAAAAAAACCCAGGTTAAAGGAATAATGTCGTATTGCTAAGCTTCTATGGAAATAGTTTGCTGTTTGTAATCCATTTCAACTCATCCATCCTAAGCCATCCTTGATACTTTATAATGTTAACAAGTACCTCTTTGATGCTTTTCCGTTTTGCCAAGGTAAAAGTTTCGGATATTTTATAACTCTGAAATAATTTGATCCCTTGTAAAATTATGAACTCTAAATTTTTAGCTGGAAAGGGTAAAGTATTTTACATGTATTCTTTTAAATGCTTATGACAATATATTGATACAACACACAAGGAAATGAAATGGTAGCCAAATGTTCGGAAAACATTAATGAAACAAAGTGACTAAAAGATATCGTGGGTACGACAGTTTGCATGCAACTTACAGAAACTTGGAATGATGAAAATGTGAATTTCATATATTGGAACCATGGAATGAAGAAATAAATGCAAAGAAGATCACCGCAGTTAAAGATGCAATTTATGCAATCACGACTAGAAAGCCCCCAAAAAAGACTTGCTGGGATTCGAACCCTGACCTATGCAACACTCGTACAGTGTCTAACCAAAGAGCTAGCAAACCAACTGGGAGCTGGTCATTAAACTGGTCCGAAAAATACCCGGAAAAGATTAAAGATGAAATAACGAATAAATTGGCTTTCTTTTTGCAAATTTATGTACACGTTGTGTCTTTAATTGGGATGATCTTCTTTGCATTTCATTTTATTACATTTTAATGACCTAGCAGTCCTCATTATTTCAGTCAAACCTCCACTAATGGTTACCTCGGCCACCTCTCTACAACAGCCACTTTTTATGGCAGACAGCCTACACAAATAACATTGACTCTTGTTTAAACCTCTCTACATTGGCCACCTTTCTACAATGGGCACTTTCTTTTGTTCCCAAGGTGGCCAATGTGGAAAGGTTCAACTGTATTTCAGAGATCTTTCTTACCTCCAGATTCCATGGTGCAGGTCCCTTCCTGATCCTTCCAGAGGCATCATAGTGAGATCCATGACAGGGACAATAGTAACCTCCGTACTCACCGGCATTGGCAATAGGAACACACCCAAGATGGGTGCAAACCCCGATCAGAACAAGCCACTCATCTTTTATCACTCGCACTGCGTCATCTTCTGGATCACGTAAACTGGCAGTATCAACACTGCGAACATCCTCAATTTCATCAGCAGTCCGCCGGCGCACAAACAAGGGTTTTCCACGCCATTTGAACACCATGTTTTTGCCTGAATAAAATTAATAAGACGGAATATTTCCAGTAAATATTTGTTGCTAAAATCATGTTGTTTAAGTCAAACCATTGAACCTCAAGCACAAGAGTTTCAGAGACCTGAATTTCACCATTCTGGTTTGTATAGTTACGACATGAGTAGGAAGACAGGTAGACAGTAAACTTTAAGACAGGTATATTGGTTAAATTAGGGGTGAAATTTCATCAGTCTAGGTCTTCTATGTCCAGGCTATAAATTAACTAAACAAGCGAAATGCTTCATCAGATATACAGTCAACTCTCTAATGGCATACACCACTGAAACTGGCGCTAGGTGTCTATCTTAGACTGGAGTCTCTGTTATGGAGAGTAAGAAAAAATGCCTAAGAAACGTTGGTTTGCCTTTTGGGGAGGTGTCAGGCTCATAGACATGTAGCCAACCATATCTAAGAGAGACTCCATTACGACCAGCGCTAAGTGTCCACCATAGACAGGTGTCGGCCAAGTCAAATTACATGACGAAACAAACGCAGGGACCAACTCTAAAGGTGTTGTTTTAAGGGAGATAACCACCTTATAAAGGAGTCCATTAAAGCAGAGTTGATTGTATAGCTATCTCCTTTACTTTATTTGACCATACACTGTCAAAATTATAAGCAATTATTGGATGAGGTTTTTGTGATTGCCGGCATAATCAATGTCGAGGAAAATGTTATCAACCAAGCCAAAGGCCGAGGTTGATAACACTTACCGAGACCTTGATTACATAGGATATCACAAAAACTGAGTCTAATAGTTGTTTTACTTAACATTGTCTTCAAGAAAATAACGACAAACACAGCTTTCCATGGAACACACTTTGCACTGGAAGTTGGAAATCATTCATCGTGCACGCAACCTACAGATTAGTCAGTTATCTGCGAGCAGGTAACTGACTAATCCATAGGTTGTGCTGATTTCCAAAATTAACCGTAGGCTCTTAGCCAATGAGAAGACAGATAGTGAGTACAATGTATAATAATTCTTGTGAAACATTTAATTTTGGCTCCAAGACTGATATCCTTAACTGGGTGACCCAAGTTAACACCTAAGGTTATGCAACAGCTCCGCTCTCTTGTTCTCTACCACTCTTACCTTCAGGAATGGTTGTAAGATCGACTTCAATTTTGGCCATAGCCAAGACATCAGCTGAGGCACTCATTGTGGAAAGAAAGTCAATGACGACATTCTTTCCAATATGTACACCTGTGACACCCATTCCAGCTACCATGAGATAAGTGAATGCACGCCTGCTAATTTCTGTAGTGTTAGGCTTGGTAGGGTCCATAGAGGATTCTCTTCTATAAGCATTAAAGTCAGGCATGGAAACATCTGTGTGGCTGAATCTGACTTGAGTCTTTCCTAAAATGAAAAGTAAAAAAAAAAAAAACCATCTGGTTTCATATTTCATTGAAGAAAAACTTTACAATGGTGTTAAGGGAGGACTGAAAGAAAAAAGCTTGGTTGTATCTGTTGTGTCAGTAAGGTTTTATCCCTTCCTGGCTACCATAGAAAGTCTAGGGTATGAAGGAGGAAGTGTAGGGTATTCTGCACTAAAACCAGTTTGCCTGTGTTTCAGTATACGTCACTGTGGGCTACACAGAAAGAAATGTAACGAAGCATTCTGCTTTAAGCCAAAGGCAGTGAGATCCATGCACACGAAAGGCTTCAGTATAACTTGTACAGTATGCAGGCTGGATTCAAATTCAAGACCTTAGATCGTGTGAATGAAGTTATCCTGCACAAATGTGCATACTATCTGTCCCCTGTCTCGTCCTTCCCCCACATATTGCTGAGAGATGTCATATCCTAAAACTTAAACACTTGCTCAAGCTCATAAAAACGGCCAAAGTCTTAATATTAAACAAATTACGTAAGCTTAAAGTTTACATCGCCAAAATCCTTCGATGAAAGCAATCCGACACAAAACTAACACGGGATCGGATCTTATTCGATATTCAAAGCAGAAGAAAATTTCTTTTTCGACTCACCAAAATGCTTCGTAGTGGCGATCATATTGCCAGTGGGTAAGAGTTTTGATACCGAGTGGTTGGTGAGCGTAGCCGGCGGACTCTGGACCGTCTCAACAGCCGGCATTATTACGGCGGGAGAACCCTTCAAAGAATGTGCAACGTGCGTAGTACTGGCGGACAGAAACCTTGAAAAACCAGGCGATATACATTTAGAAGAGAACATCCTGGAAAAGAAAAATCACGCCACAATATTTGTAAACGCAGACTTTGAAAACTTTTCCAATATGGCCGGCGAATTTTGCGTCACTATCACCCATGATGCAATGCAAGGGAAACGAAACCGCTGACTAGTAGCGCACATCGAGCGCCATTTTCGAAGTTTTGCGCAAAGTTTTCCTAATAAGCTGTAAAATTTTGTTCAAAGATTTCTCAGCTACTCGCTGTAGCAAAGAAAAATGATATTGAAAGAAATACCGATGATAGTTCTCAGAGAAACTGGCAATCATGGACAATGGAATTGAGAAAGAGCAAGCAATCTTACCACCGAACTGTGTGGCGCTTCAGTCGTTTATCGCCAAACTCGGTGAGTAAAAGCTTGTTTCAATTTGTATTTTTCTTTGATACTTGTCACTACTGTCGTAATTTATCTTTGGTAGAGAAAAAACACGTCCTCGAGCGTGTCGCACTAAGCTGTAAACATCGACGGTCTAAAACAATGACGATGATATTAAACAACAACATTATTATTTTACGTAGCTAGTGGTATGGTAAGGCTATTATTTTATCTTCCTTGTCCCCTATATGAGTAGTATCAACCTTTTCACTACTTTCACACTGACCATAATGCACCTTATTTACCCCCCACCCCCCCTCCCCCCCCCCCCCCAAAAAAAAAAAAAAAAATTGCATGACCCTTGTTTTCAATTTCTTCTGGGTATTACATTCGTCCCAAGAGAAATCCAAGACAATAGTTATGCAAAATATTGGGGGGTAAACGAGGTGCATTATGATCTATGTGAAAATGGTGAATGTCTGAACTACAGCTGACCACAGGCATAGACAGCTGAACACTCATGCACAATAAGGTGGGCCTGAATGACGTACATGTTTTATACATGTACTTCAGGCACACCTTTATGATTTATGTCATGTAATGTTACCACACTTAGCCGTCACCTTTAATAGAGTAATGACCTTAAGGTGGCCCGAACCTATTTATATGCCTGTTGGTTATGTTTTTGAATTGCGTTTTTCAGCAGGAAGGATTTAACTGATTTCTATGATTTTTGGCATCCTTAATAAAGAATGGTTGAACTTTAAGAAAATGTTATTTTTTTCCTTGTAAGTTTAATAATGTTTGAGATATCAGCATATATTTTAAAACAAAGTTTTACAAAAAGAAATAGACAAATAGAAAGTAGTCCTGATAAATAGAGGTTTTTTAATCTGAGCCTGCATTCAGCATAAAGTTGTTCTTCTTGTAATGCTAACTGTATTCGCCATATGAATCTGATTACATAGTTTCTTGCAATAAAGAGTTGAGTAAGAATACCCTTTCAGATCTATAGGTGATAGTCCATTAGCACTCTTCCACTATCTGTACTTCAACTTTCACAAATGTGTTGGCATAGCATTTTAAGGTTAAATTTGACCAACACTTTGAGCTGGTTATGTCTCTAGAATTCTGTGCCCTTTCTTCAGCGTTGCTCATGTCACTAGACCATAAAAACTCATTAAGGGATAACTGTGGTGATATAATTCCTTATTTTAAGCACAGGAGCTGGGTTCGAAAACTTGTACTCATACTTAAACGTGTACTCATAGTCAAATCTAAAGTTCTGTAATATCTGTGCGACTACACCTGCAGGTCATAATGTGCAAGAAATTCGTGTGAGAGCGCTGAAGAACATTTTGTTTAAGTTAGACCACAAGCTGGTGTGTGCAGCAGATCTGGTTCATGAAAGGCAGCTGTTGATAAATCTATTGCAATGGTTTAACTTCCCTAACCCTCCACTAAAGAAGGAGGTATTAAGCATTCTAGAAACTTTGTCCAAGGTAAGTGGAATATATATAGGAACTGAATGCTTGACTTCAAGTCTCCTACATCAGAAATTAATTTATTAGGAATGGAACAATGATTGTTTTCATAACTGCCATGTCATCATTATCATCATCATTGTAGGAAGTTGCCTAAGATGGTTAAGCCATTTCTTACATTATGAGAAAATTGACTTTCTAATGATGAATTTAAATGGTAATTCCTTGGAAAACCATTCCCAATGCTCCCATTACTGCCATCATTTCTGTTGTAATTTAGATTATAATTACAAAAGTGACCCCCTCCCTACAGGCTATAAATTGGAGAGTTCAATATTATTACAATGTGCTCATTATATGAAGCACTTTTATGTACAGCCGTAGTAGCCTGGTATTATTTCTTCCATTATACACTCTTCTAAGACTTACATACTGTACTGTTATTTCAGCCTGTCTCTGGTGCAGAGGGTTTGCTGAGTATTGGCGCAATAGAGTTTCTGTCACACTTGAGACAAGATATAGATCCTGAATTGTACCAGAATGTTGATAATGTGATCCATCAGCTGCTCAGCTTGCCGCAAAAGGATGCAACAGATCATGATCAGTTATGTTTATACAAGGATCATGAAAACCCTGTCAAGAATGATCATCAGCAGTCTTCCGGTACAGGGAGTGTTGAGTTCCTTTTCCTGTATTATTTTTAATTTTTCAAAAAATTATATTATTCTGTTAAAAAAAGAACACAGTTTTCTAAAGGAATCTACTCTTGAGCTAGCATGTGCCAGAGACAAAACCAAACCTCCTGATTACTCCAACTTCATGCCAGCAGCAAAACCCTATTCCTGCATCCCCAGCTTTGCACCAAGATGAGAGTATACTACATGGTGGGCCTGTTTAAAAAGCTGTTGTTGATTTGCCAATCAGACTGAGGGGAAATTTGAAACGCACCTTCGGTAATTTGTTGAATCCATTGGGGGCCTACAACAAGGATCATGGCACTGCTTCACAGACTTTACTAGCCAGGGTTAGATCACATCTGCAAAGCAGGCTACTCTTGTGCATAAATGACAAAATCTTCCCACAGATCATTAAAACTAAAATGGGTTAAAATAATGACAAAAGATTATTTTTAGCATTTTTGATTAACATCATTTAGACCTAAACTACCCATGTTTACCCAGTTGGAACTGTGTCCCTTACACCTTTTGTGACATAAATAATAATACATTTGAATCAATTTGCATTGTGACTAAAATGGTTTCTCTTTTTGCCCATCATACTATAAAAAATTATAATTCATGTACTTGGCATCAACAAAGTACAGGTTTATGGCAAGGCACACCTGTTTTAATTTTTACTATTTTTTTGTCAAGTTTAAAATCAAAGATGGACCAATGGTTTCATGCTGATACAGTATGAGGCCTTGAAAACTAACTCTTATTTTCAGGCTTTTCAAACACTGGTCAAAGAGAGAAGATATTGCAGACAAAGTCAACATCCTCAAGTGCACAGCTGGCATCTTTTGGAGATGGTTTCCACCCTGCTAGTGGGACAAGTCCTGTTAGAGGATTCTTTGAGGAAAGAGAAGGTCATGATACAACTCAAAGTACTGTAGTTTCTTCTGGGAAAATGAGCCATAGTACAGAAACGTCTTCAAGTAAGCAGCGCACAGTTATTCATTTAGAATTTAGCAGTTATGTGGGATCTTGTGTCATAATTATATGGGGTGTCAACCGACATACTGGTCAAGTGTCTGTCAATGTAAATGTCAATACATTGGCCAAGTATCGGTCTAATCGGTGTAATTGGAGTATTAGTCTAACCGGTCTAACTGAGTATCGGTCTAATCAGTCACACTTAAGGACACTATTTTTGCATTTCCCACTAAAGACAGGGCTACCATTTTACATGGTCATCTGAGCCATGAGAAGGTCTAGCTGTTTGCAGGGTGAAGGCAGAACCTTTGTTTCTCGGTTGTTTTAAGACCCTGGGTATTGGTCTGTTCCTTGGGATCGAACCTGTAACATCCCACTCTACAGTCAAAGGCTTTACTGACTGACTAAGTTAGTCCTGCTGCCTAAACAGCAACCTCCTTTGCCATCTTTTTTCATATTACTGCTTCTTTGTCTGTAATGCCTTCAGTGGTCTAAGTTTTAAAAAAGGTAAGTTCCCACCTTATTACTTCATGATCTGTACACACAAGCTGCCATTTTATTTGCAGGAATGAGCTTTAGTGACAGCAAGTCAAGCCTGACATTTGTTCCATGGCTCTCTTTGTCAGCTAGTGACAGACACATTCTGTCAGTGACAGCGAGCCGCCTACAGAGTCGCAGTTTTTCTCTGGTGTCTAAGTCCTGTGAGTTTCTTAGAAATGTACTGTTCAAAGATTTTCCTGCTGAAATATTCCTGCACAGACCAAATGTGCTTCAGGTAAAATACAATATTAATATGATTTATTTGGTTAAATGTAATTTACCTATGTTAACCACCATGAGCTTAGTGGTCAAGTGGTCCACGAGCTTAGGGGTCAAGTGATTCATGAGCTTAGCGGTCAAGTGGTTCACGAGCTTAGCGGTTAAGTGGTCCACAAGCTTAGTGGTCAAGCGGCTCATGAGCATAGCGGGCATGCAGTTTTCCAGTTTAGTTTGTAGTTTAACCTGACAGTGGCAGATCCAGACCTTCAGATGGGGGGGGGGGGGGACCTTCCAGACCCTGAGATAAGAGGGACCCGGCTTGGCTTCCAAAAAAACATTTTTTCGGTCCTTTGGGGCTCAGTTTGGTCTAAAAATGAGGGGGGGGGGGCGATGGGCTCCCCAGACCCCTCCCCTGGATCCACCACTGCCTGAGAATGAATTTTACCTGCAACATTATCAGTCATGGAAGTACTACATCAAGAAACAAAATGTACATGTGACCACCCAAGTGAGGTATTCTGGAGCCTTAATAGTAGGGCACAAGAAAGTATTATGGAGAAGTTTACGTGTACATTGCCAATTGGAAATAGGGGTTTTCTCCAATTAAATCGTTCTTCATCTGACTTCAAATTGGGGACCTACATGTATATTAGAGATGGACTGTGATGATTACTACTGACATGGTGATCAAGCATTTCATAAAGGTAAAAGAATAACCTGCTTATTTGATTGTTTTGTTCACTTCAGTCCCTCTTGGAGCTTTTAGAAAGCAAGATTCCCATAGATGATGACACTAGTATTGTTCATAGTACCTTGCAATGTCTGTGTGGCTTAACTCACCATCTTCATGTAAGACTCACTGCAGTGTCTGATCCAGTGCTCTTCTGTCCAGATCAAGGTTTGTAATAGATAATTTCTAACTTGAAACTTTGATCAAAACGGAGAGCAAAACTACCATCTAGAGATGCACAATGTGCAATTTATTTGATGTTCAATTTAGAAGCTAATGTTAAATGATATTTTGTTAGTACTCCTCATCAAATGCTGCCAACATGAAAGGTGGTGAAGTGGAGACTAACAAACAAACTTTTACTGTTGATAAAAACAACCATATTTTACTCTGTGCCAGAATAAGAAGGGTATTATTGATTCTGAAAGCTCACATGTTTTTAGCTTGATTTTGTTAGCACTGTTAAAAGGGGCAGGTTAACATTTTAGAAGGGGTTCGGCAGAATCTCTTTGTCCATTTTCTGTGACAAGCTTAAGGTGCTTGGTTGAAGAAATATGTGCAATATATTATTATTCTATGTAAAACATTACTAACATTATTTTACTGCTGATGATTTCGACAGATTGTTGGAAGTACAGACACATTTCAGTGTCAGTTGAGACAAACAGTCAAGGTACTGATCAGGAAATGGCGGAACATGTCAGGGAAACTGGGGATGGAGGAGTCGACAGGTGTTTAAACCATTTAAATGTTAAGGAATTAATATTGCAGTCAATTACGCCATAGCAGATAACTTTGCAGTGGTTTCCATAAGCACCGACGATGGACGAAACGCGTCCGTTATTTAGCTCAAAGAAGTCGGCTACTTTTCTCCCCGAAAGAAGAAGCAACTAGTGCTTATGATGTCCTAAACAAATAACATAATTATCATAAACCTGAATGAAAACATAAAGGCTGGCACTGGTTTTGAGTTATGCTTTAGTTATGCAAATGCTGTATTACAGTCAATTCTTCACACATTTCTTTGAAGGTTTACACAGAATTTTTTCTCGTTCAAATGTATGTTTGTTAATTGCTTGTAAGTTGTGTGGCTGATAATCAGAACCTGAATGAAAGCTACATATTCTTGAATGAAAAACACACTCTTTTGTACTCAATTTAGTTCCCAGAATGCTGGAAATCGCATTTTAGGGCTTTGAAATTTCAAGGGAGCATACTCCCAGACCCCTCTAGAGGCACTGGATTAATGCCCCCTTGTTGATACAGTCGGATACTCTATTCAAACCTGCTGGCTACTTCAGTTATTATTGAAACCCCTGACTTTGCAAGATAGACAGTGTCATAGTACATTGGTCAACCCTGCCGTTCCTCAGCTGATACGTCGCTAAGACAGACACTTATGTTAGTGGCATTCCCAACAATGACCATCTTTAGGAGGGACCACTGTATTTGTCCACTTTTTAAAATTATACTTTGGCCAGATGCCAAGTTAAGCACATCTTGGGAAAAGATTGGGATTCTGCTGCGTTTTTAACTTTGTTGTGAGCAAACACAAATGATACAACTCAAGTTTTTGTCCAGAGTTACCATGCACGATGATAGGGTTATATCTCTCACTCAGGCACCCCCTTTTTAGCACCTTGAGTCCTCCAACACAAAGCACGCACCCTAGAAAGCGAGCCCTGGGCAGTGTCCTTTGAATAACCAAAGGTAAGTGTAAAAAATGGCGTAAAATCCAACATGGACCTTTTCAGCCCGTGGGTGCTCAAAGTTACATCCAACATTGTCAAGTAATGCTGACTGTGTAACTGTGATACAACTGTTTGCTTGAATTTTAGTGAGGACCAGTCAAGTTCCAATCTGTCTGACAACAAAGCTTCTCAAGCAAGTGATGATGATGATGATGAGGATGATATGGTGACAGAGGCGCTTCAATTTAACCAACTGTCCTTGGAGGAGTATTGCGTGATTTTGCTTGCCAGGGTAGTACCCATGTTCAGAGGTCCCCTGTGTGGAGAAACAGGCATCATTGAATCTGCTGTTAACTTGCTCCATGGGGTTTTGAGTTTATCAAAGAGAGTTTTCCCTCCTGATCTTTGGAGGAGTGGAACACAGTTAAACTCCCTAATGGTTAGTAAAAAAACTGTTTAGTAATAAAACTTTCAACATTTTTTTCTTCATCAGATGCTGATAAGGGCTCAATAAACAGTCACTTTGTGCACCTTTGTTCCTTTGTTTGCATCACGTTTGGAGGTGTAACATTGGGCTCCCTCAAATGGTTGGAGATCAAGCCAAGTGTTGATAAGCAGGGTTTTAAAGTTTGTCAGACTTCTGTGGGCTATATGATAGTAAAATTTATTTCAAGCACTTTCTGGGCTGCATTCTTAGTAACCTATAAAATCCTGGGTACGAAGTAGATACTTTTTTGCTAAAGCTATGATTTCCTGGTTGCCCGAAGGCAAGGTGTTAAGTCTCCAGTGGCCACAAGGGTCTGCTAGAGTACTGCCCTGAAATTACCTCCCTGAATAACTGAGACTAGTGTTATGACAGTTGAGGGCTACATGTATCTGAAATCAATTTACTCCCTCTTACCATTGTTCTCCTCCATCTATTTATCTTGTTTCTTTCATATTCCAGGCAACATCACTTATAAACATTATGAAGGGGTTGAGTGAAGGTATAATGCACCACATCAAATTTTACATCCAACTCTTCCAAGATGATCGTAGAGAAACAGATACCACACCATCCAGGCAAAGTCTACCAATACACAGATTGGCAGTGGTAAATCTGGCAACATTTCTTGTACAGTTTCTTGAGAGCTTGGTTCCCCTGGAAATGGTAAGCTAGAAAGTTGTGATAGTGCTGCAATAATACATGTAACAAGAGAATAATAAGCCTGCTATAAATGTGAATATATACCATTCTCTCTATGCTAGCAGTCTGACATCTGATCAGTCTTTCAGTCATGGTTAGGCAGTGATGTTTTAGATCCGCATTGCACAGCATATGTATTCAGTGTTCAATCTAGGTGTAATTTTTGCATCATTGATGCAGAATATTTCATTCTGACTCAAAATGAAATTAATTTGGAGTCATACTGATGCAAAAAAAAAGGCTACCTAATATATCTTAAGTACTTCCAAAGTAGCAGGCAATAATAAAAGTAACTGTAAAAAATATGTGTGCTTACTAGCCTGAAATGAGCATGCCAAAATTAATGACTGTCACTTCAGACTACTTGCGCACAAGTAGTTTGTCAGGCATTCCAGGCCATTCCAGTAGAGACTTGAGTGTACATTTCAACTTTCTACATATGTTGCTTTGCCAATTGATTCATGCTTCATTTGTTGACATTTTTATTTTGTTGTTGTTTCATTATTAAACAACAACAAAAGCTAACTTCATTTTTTATGCTTTAAGAAAATGGCAGTTGAACCTGAAAAGCATGAAGATAGGCTGTAGATGGTTGTGAAGCTGAAGAACTCAGAAATCTGTTTGATGTCTGTTGTTCAAGGTTTCAATATTATCATAGTCTGACCCAGACTATTTTTGAAATGACCCAATTGAAAATGCCATGTGGGACTACTGATGACCCACTTTGACTATGATTTCTAGCTTGAACACTGCAAATTATAAACAATAAACAGCACCAGTCCTTTTAGTAGAACTCATTTGAATGTTAACACCACTAAATTGAACCTTTTAGAAGTGCAGTACTCAAAAGTTAATGATATATATTGACTTAGTTTACAGAGATGGAATAGTTAATTAGGAATACCTACATCCTACCAGCAAACTATATCTTTCGTAGGTAAAATCTATTGCCAGGTTAAACCAGTGTTCCACCTAGTTTGAATCAGAATTTCCTTTGCTTCCTGGCCCTAATTATTCAGATTAGATAAAGGAAATCCTGGTTTAACCTGACAAAGGATTTTACTCACAACATATCTATGTCACGTTTTGTGTTAGAGACGTTTTTGCTCTTTACTGGATAATTAGCGACTCTTTAAGACAAAGACAGCTAATTGAACTTTTTGTTATAGTCTTCTAAAGTGATTCCCTCTGAAGTTACAACAGTCATGTGGTTCCTTTCCATGGATGAACTCTTGGCTATCACTCACTGTCACCTTCAACCTGTGGCAATGAAATTCCTGGCTTCTCTGGACCCTTATTCTCACAAACTCTGTCTTTTCACCCAAGACATATGCAAGTCAATGGCAAGCACGTGCAAGTTTTTGAAGACCTGTAGAGTCAAGGTGCTTTGTACTTATTGTTGTGTGTCCGTACGCAGATCCCATTTTTGAAAACTGAGGAAAAGCCAGTTAGAAACAAGAGGAAAAGTGGGCCTTGTTAGCTTCTGAAAAAACTTCTGAGACTGTTACAGGGGATGCGCCGGTCAGCTATTGGCCAATTTGTTTTACCTGTCCCCAGTAACACTCCCAGGGGCCTGTTTCTCGAAAGTCATGGTAACTTTTCGGGCCCGAAATCAAACATTCAAGTCGAAATTTAAAGAATAAGAGTGTGAGTTCAGGTTAGCAAACTACTCCATTTTGTTTCACTAACTGATAGTTTTATCATGCTAGATGCAAAACTATTGAAACCTCGCTCTTTAATGTAAATGGAGACCGCTTACCAGGCCTGTTGATTATTGGGATTTCCAAGAAATGGGCCCCAGAATTCTTTGAGAAAGTTAACTTGGCCCATTTTTCTGCTCATTTTTAAAGTGGCGAGTCAGGATGCATATTTACTGGGGAACTATTCCCATGAGCTGCCCTTGGGTATCTGAGGATGACAGCTTTTTAATATCAAAGCAAGGGGATAAAAGCTGTTTTAAAGACATGTTTCAGCCTAATTTATACAATCTGTTTGTTTTAAACCTTATAGTGTCCAATGTAACAAGTTCCCAAAAATTCCAAATTTCTTTTTGTTTAAAAGAATGTAAATGTTTTAAGAGCCAGTACTGTGCTCTACCAGTGTCCGTTGGCTGCTGGTGCCTTTTTTTCACTCTTGGGCGACTGCAAAATCCTCATAGAAATCATATGCTGGGCACCCTGGATTTTACAGATTCAGAGCCCTAGACTCCCTTCTCTTTTTCTTAGAGCACAGCCTTGAAGAACCATGCAAAAGCTCTGCCAAAAACGTTTTAAATATAGTAACACCACAGGATTTCATCCACAGATTACTTACATTTCGGAGTGACAAATCATCTGGCCAATAACTTGTTTTAGGGGTGAAAGGGTTAATCGAGGGTGTATAACCCTTCAAGTTCCAGTATGTACATACAAATTCTGTCCATACATTTCCTTGAAAATTAGTTGAGAGAATTTGTTAAAAGATCAAAGCATTTTCCCGCGGGGCTTTGGTAATTATTATTGGTTCTTGTAACCTTTCTACATGATTATGTATTGCTGTTGTTAGTAGAAAACGTATGTTGGTTATGCTTGGGGCTCTAGGGAATTGAAAGAACAACTGTTGTAGATTTGATCATGCTATGCCAGTGGCAACAATAGAAAATTAAAACAAACAAATGAAGCTAAAATTTAAGATGAATACATTACTACTCTGTAGTACAGTTTTTTGGTTTTCACATTTCTTTTTCTTCTATAGGAATTAAGGAGCTCTCTGAAAGAACTGTGTGACTTGGTAGAAATGTCTGTGCCTAGCGTGACCTATCACAAGCACTCAGGGTTTATCTGTGAGGCTGTGAAGATCTGCAGTGATGTCTGCAATCCAGTAACTGGGGCAGATGAAAGAGCCATTCCTGTTTGCCACAAGATAGTGCTGCAGTTGCTTGCACATCCTGATCCTGATGCCCGATTTCAAGCTTACAAAGAGTCGCTGAATCTAGTGAAGGAAGCCTGCAGTGTTAGTCATGTTACTGAACCATTGTCCATTATTTGTCAGAAAGCTTTGTTTCTGTTGGACAGGGCTGTGCTGCATCAAATCTGCTGCTTTGGAGTATATGATGACGTAGGAAAGGTATGATGTGTATAGTACATATGGCTTATTCTCTGGGCAGGTCTTTTTCATGAATCAAGGTAGCTCAAATAGTTATAGACCCCCTGGCTTACAAAATTGTCAGCGCTGTTCTTACCACCTACTTTTCACTGATCACTTGCTAATAAAAAAACATTGAAGCCACTGAACACCTGCCTATCAGCACATTGTGATTTTGATATTTGACTTTGATTGTGAACTTGATTGGGCATTTCAAACATTGTCCATGATCATGTTGGTATGACTGCCATAAATTTGCTACCCGGATCACCGTCTATCATGGCAAATTCAACCATTACTAGCCTTATTGCACTCCCTTCACATCATGATCACTGTCACTGTCTTCAATCACCAGGTTGTTAATTTCAGTTGCCATTGCTACCAGCATGTGTTTTGCACCTACAATGGTGGCTTATCTCTCTAAGCTGTTCTGTTTCTCTGAAAGTGATCACTATCAGTGCACTGAGATCAGAGTCATCTTGTTAACTATGGGCCTTCAGCAGAAATAAACATTGTTGCTGTTGTTAGAATCGTGATCGCTCTGAGCTTAATTAATCATGATCATGGTATCGCTTCAGCTGTACAGCTGTATTTACATCAAGGCTATTACCAGAGCATGGTGGTTGTGATTGAATAAAGTTTCTGATCATTACATAAATTTTGCTGAAGTGTTACACTTACTTTAAATTCTGGTTTTCACAGATCAGTGATTTAGCTTTAGAGCTCATCACTACTCTGCTACTTGGCCGTCTCAGCATGAGTGGAGAACTTTGGAAGAAGTTACTAGATGGATTGGTTGCATCTCTACCTCAGCTTCAAGGTTGTGTTCTTATAGATCCTGGGCTGGACCAATGTATACTGGAGCTTGTAGCTACGCATGGTGTTACTGGAGGACATGTATCTGCTGAGGGAGACATCATAACTTTACCAGCACTAGACAGGCTGAGAGGAGCACTGCGACTCATGTTTGTTACTGACTCTAAGCTACGGACCAAAGGCTTTGAATCAGTTGTATGGAGTCTCACAAATGAAGCAAGTCGTGAAAAAAGAAAGAGCTTAGTTCATGGAATCCATGCAGAGAAAGCTGCAGACTTATTTATCATAGATCAGATTACCTCTGCTGTAAATGCACATGTTCCTGTATCACATATGAGTGTGGATACAAGTGAAGTTCTTAACCTACAGTCCATATTGGCTTCTTCACCCCTAGATGTGGCATTAAGGAAGTCTTCAGCTCAGCAGCTAGCTATTATTTTACAAGGTATGAGAAACAGATATCAAAGATTTATTTATTTATTTAAGCATGATTCAGCTATTGCTGTCAATTTTAAGCAAAACTAGTACCCCTCTTATAACCTGTCATTTTTTATTAATCTGCAATCCAGTGAGAACTCTGATCACCATTGTTACTGTGCTTTTCAAAAACATGTGAATTCTGAAGTTCCAAACCCAACTGCATTTGCGTTTTTTGCTGCCGTCAATCATCTCAGCAGACCTCTTAGGAAACAGAAGTTTAATTCAAAAGGTGTGATTTGTGATTGGTGGATTTTGATCTGTTTTGTGTGTTTCTCTGTTCGTTGCCTCTGATCGTATATGATTGACAGCAGCAAAAAATGCATTTGTGAAGGCAGCTTTTGAACTTCAGAGTTTGTGTGCTTTTGGAAAGAGCAGTACTGTACACTATCATGTCTATGCAAAGGAAGGATTATATGCTATTTACAAAGGGTAAAATTTCATCTGGACTCTTCAAAGCTAAGCTAGTCGGCCACTTTTTGACCTCATCTGTGGTCTATAGACCTGTAATCACATCCAAAGAATTATCAACCAGTCATCTGGCAACTGGAAGAAGCGGAAATGAAATTTGATGATTGAAATTAGGAGATTAAGCAGTCAAAAAAATAAATTCCTTATTTGATGACTTGGCAGATAATGCATGTAGATCTATACATATTTTTTATTGCATGCATAAAACTGCAAGAACCAGCATGCCTAATTAACTGCATCATTTCATTTCATTTCAAAAATTTGTCTCTAGGGATGTGTGCTCCATGCAGCTAAAAAATTATATTCTCTTCTTAATTCTTTGAAGGCTCATTCTTGACCTTGTAATTGAAATTTGAAAAAAGAAATAAATTTTTAGTCTCAAAAGGTCTGAGAATTTTAGGCATTGTAGTATTGTATTTGTAGCATTATATCATATTCTCTCCTCCACTGCAATGTTCAGTAGTACTCTGCTTCAGTCCTTTTTGCGGCTTGCATTTTTTTAGACCCACAGTGGCATGAACCTCTGCTGAAGGAACACACAGATGAAGTGTGCATAGCCATCCTTTTAGAAACAACGGAACAAGATGGCCCACTACACTCTTCAACCACACCCTGCCCAAGGGTGGAACTTGTACCTCCTTGTCTGACCATTCTACGACTGCTGGCAGAGTACAATGCTTCCTGTAGGCACAAGCTGGCTACAAAGTACTCTACATATACTTTAGTTACAAGGTACATGTAAGCTCTTGAATGCTTGGTGATTTTTTAAGCAACTATCAAAGCATTGGGAAAAGTGTACTTACAGAGACAATAAAGTAGAAATTTTTACATTTTCAGGTCATGAAAGCCAAGCTAAAATTAAACCTTTAAGCCTTAAAACTCTCTTGCTAGTTTTCCAAGAACTTGGGCTTATGCCTTCACTCCCCAACTGCACTCTACCTTGTATCTTCTGAAAGTTTATTATCTTTTTAGAAGTAATGAAAACACGCAAGTAACTAACATATATACTTACAATATCACTAGAGATGGAATATATGATTATATAGATATGTTACTTGAGCTGAAAAATGCTATTTATAGCAAGTGTTTCATTAGTCCTGCATTGCACTGTTTGTTGATTTCTGCTGTTTATTTTTGCTTAAAACTTTAATGTCAATATGTCTTCATCACAAGTGGAGGCTGGGTGACTGAGATCATAAACCTTATTTCAGCCTTTGAGGAATTGCCTCTCCTACCCACGTACAAGTGCATCCTATCCCATTAAAACCATAGATTCAATGGAAATGTGGATTATGGTTGTAATAACGATGATAACACAAGGGTACTGGGGTTCTCATTGAGTGCCGGCAAAAAACGAGTAAAAAACCACCTACTTTGAGGTCTGAGCTGTCTATTTGTGTGGAAAAATGGGTAAAGTGAGAGAGTGAAAGCCTGAAATTGCCTACAGCACTTGATTACCAAGCCGCCTACTTTTGTATCGTAGCTGTCTACTTTAAAACTTGATGAGAACCCCAGGGTTCATAAAGCTATTTTAAAAATGAATCAATGATCAACTAGGTTACAGTAATATGTCTGTTGTAGATAAATCAATGATAAATACTGATTTGTATAGACAAAAGGCTTATGTCTTTTTCTTGTTTTAGGTGTGCTCTTTTATGCCAGTCCAATGGTCAAGTCAGGTATGAGGCTGCTTGCCTGATGGTTCTCCTGCTCTTTGATGAAGTTGCTATGGCATTGCCTGATAAAGTTAACAGCATTCCTTTCAGTTTGCCAAAGTCTTTAGTGAGAAGGTAGGTGTCAACATGTGGCATGAATTTGCTTTGGGTTATCTGATGCCATTTAATAGAATGCCATGGCTATGCATTTGAAAGCAATATCTATAGATCCTTCGCCACAGAATAAAGTGTAGACAATATTGGCAGCTTGACCATCCTGGTGGAAGGGCTGTTTTCCATGTCTGGTTGTAAGATTGAGCCCACCATCGGAAAAAAAATCTGTGTATAGGAGTTGAGAAAACATGGTGGCCATGCAAGTGCTTATATTAAAGAAGGTACAACACTTGGGAAGTAATGTCTACTGTGGTATTCAGGAGTCAATTTGATAAAATATTTACAAGTGTGTAGCCATGGTTCTAAAACAAAATTGTTCCCAGAACAGCTTTATTTTGTCAGTAAATTATTTTACCTTTACAACTGCCACTGCGTAGAATTTAGTCTACAGACTCAAAAATTACACCTACATGCCACCTCTCTATAATTCTGGGAGTCAAATGCTTAGCTAAGAAAGTTTGTTATTTGAATGCAAACTGTTCATTTTATACCTGTTTTTTAGGCAGTGAGGGTGTTTTTAGAGCTAACTAGTTGGCATTTGCTCCACAGATATCAGTTCCCATTTGCTCCACCTGTCCACACCCCTGTAAGTGTTCATCAAGTACCAGACTTCCAGCTTAAAGACTCGCTAACTTCAGAACCAGCTGTTTCCAGGCTAAGGCTGGCCTGGAACCTAGGTTGGCATGAAAACATTGAGAATCTGTCTAGAGTAAAAGGTGTTGAGGACACAAGGCGGTCAGACAGAGATGTGGGGTAAGGATACAGGATATCTGCAGCTTTTGAATCAATAAGTTAGTAACATTTAAACAGCATCAGACATCTTGAAAATGTAGTGCAATTAATGCAAATACTTTTTTCTCTTAATGGAAAGGTGTTTTATGGAAGACACAATCTTCATTTCTTAGCCTGTTTTGGAAAACAAGGTTCCAAATTCACCAAACACTAACGTTTTGGAGGATGACGTGGAGCCGAAAGTACAATTTGCACGATAGATATCCATATTCTTCACTTTTTGTTAATGTCTCCTGACCTGCTAGACTGATTCTCAGACGTCCGAGGTCGTTTGCAGTCCTTCGCTTCCCTCCCAAAGCAAAGAGACCGTGAACAACCTCGGACGTCTGAGAATCAGGCTACTGACCTGCCAAAAGTTAAAAAATACATGATGAACAAATTTTGGAGGTTTTTTTAATGTTATTGTCTGCAATAAAACATTTCAGCTTGTAATTGCCTGTCATTTGATGTCATGTAATCTGTATGATTACATTGGTGGTGGTGGGACATACCAACTGCGAAGGTGTTTTAAAATTAGAATTCAAGAGAAATCTTTCATTCCACTCCGTGAGTAGTGCACATAGCATTGTGTTAAAAACAACCAAGGAGGTTTCATTTGAATGAACTATGATCATAGGAATTTGTCCTCAGGTGCAGAGAGTCGATTAACAACAAAAAATCGCCTTAAAAGTTTGTAGGGGTTAATGTCCATGTTCTGGTTCAATTTTTTCCTTGGTTCAATTTTTATTTTCCTTTGTTTGAACTCATATGCCAAAACAAAGGGAAAAAAAATTTAACCAAGGACCACAACATCCACATGAACCTTGTAGGTACTGGCCAGTATTGCAGTGGAGGAATCTTGATGCAGATTTGCTCAATTGTAGCCATGTTGCCATTGCACTGAGTAATCAGCTGCAATGTATGGAGAATGCGAGCTCTCATTATGATGCAAAAGTAGCTCTCAGTAAAATTATGGCACACCTACTTGCTGATAAAGGAGCAAAGCCTGGTGTAAGCCAAAGGCTCTCGGTGGAGGTCCTGTACACCTTGAAATGGGAAGCAGCATTTGAAAGGTATACCCTATAGAGATACGTATTTGTTAACCCCCAGATAAGGGGACTGAGTTGTGGAGAAGTGAATGCGGTAACTTGAAACAAAACGTCTGTTGAAGAAAAATCTTTTGATGTCAAGGGATCTCAAGTTAATGTCGTTAAAACACATGTTTGCCCTCTTCTGTTTACTAGAACTTTTTCCATTTAAACTGTACCTGTTCGTGAATGATGTAAAGTAGTTATTTAAACTGTAGGCGATCTTGTTTGCGCAAATTTGAGATGTAATATATCAAACAGGAGATGCAGTGTTTCATCACCAGATGAAACACCGAGAAGAGAGTTGAAAATACGACGCGCAGCGGAGTATTTTTGACGAACTTCGAGGTGTTTCATCTGGTGATGAAACACTGTGTCGAATGTTTGATATTTCTTCTCAAACAAAATCATTTTTGAAGGAGAAATTAAGGATGCAAATACTAAGCAGTGTTTCATCCGATTTCCAAACACTCATTAAACATTAATTTCCTTTGTATTTTCTTAATGAATTATTAATGAGTTTGAGAAGTTATCATCTCCCATTAACCGTATTTTTTGCACTAAGGTGCCAGCGATCATTTATATAGTGGGGTCCACCTTTACTTTAGGGAAGTATCTTCTACATAGAAATGGTTTTATGTTTACCTTTGACTTTGTGTCTGGAAACATTGTGCTATTTATTTGTAGCTTCAACTCTTAGCATCTGGATTAGGCATGGTACTCTGCAAAGAGTGATAAGACTTGTCTTTTACCACATATTCTGAGCAGCATCAAGGCTGTGAACAAGAAAAATTCTAGGGAACCTATTCTTTGCAAAGCTGAGATTTCCTAGTCTTGCTAGATCAATTTAGGTTTCTTGGAAACTGTGCACCTACTCCTCCCCTAAGCCATCATTTTGCCCTAAGTGAGAAGTAAGTGTTAATGTTAGCTTAGGGGAGGGGTAGGTGGGTAGTTTCCCAGAAACCTAAATTGACCCGTCTTGCTCAAGAGCAAAAGCTAGGTACCAGGGGCCTCCAGGTGCTGCTAGAGCACATCCCTGTTCACAGTATGATAATATTGAGATCCGACAATTATTCTTGTTGCAATTTTTGTCTCACCAAATTTGCTTTTCTGGCCCCAGTTGTTCAAAAGGTGGATAAATCTCTATCCGCTGGATAACGCAATTGGTGTCCCTAATACTTATCCACCGGATAGTGATTTATCTGGTGGATAGTGCTATCTAACGTTTGAACAACCGGGGCCTGTAGTGTATAATGTCTCAAAGGAATAGTTGTCCTTTTGACTGTACAGATACCTTCAGGTAGTGCCAAACAGCGGAGATGATGACAGTCTGCTGATAGAACTGCTCCATGTGTTAGATATTATCCTTTCCAGTCCTCATCAGCCTCCAGAGCCTGTGGTGGCCTGGGTAGCAAGAACTGTATTACATAGAGATGGACCACAGATGACTCTACTGCGAACTGTTCAAGCAAGTGGTGCAAACTCACACACTGTCTCTGAGTCAAAAAAGTACAGTACTCCATTTGTTGTTATGACTGCTAACTAGTCGAGTAGAACCTCTAATATAGAGGTTTAGCCAAGGCTAAAGGCGAAGCTCCCGTTAATAAATTTATAATTAACCTCAAACAATAAACTTGTAGCCATTGCAAAGAAATCCATGAGGAGTTGAGCCTGCAATCAGTTAAAAACTAAAAACTTGTCAGCGGATAACTTAAAAAAGAACGCAAACTCAATGGGTCGACACCTGAGCCCACAACATAGTCATATGAAACCGGTCAGCAGATACCCTGGTTTGACAGCTATCAGTTTACCACAATATGGATGTGCAATATCAGGTTGCAGGCTCCCACACTAGCTAGAAAGTGTGAGATTTTACATTGATTGTCCTGTGGTGCAGACGGACGGACGTACGGTCAGGTGACTACCAAAATTCTCGGATAGATAGATAACCAATTTGTCCTAGCTATGGGGCTCCACTCGAGCGCGCGAACTCGAGCGGAGCTTTATAAGGATGACATTAGCTAGGAATGCTCAGGTGTAATACTCTGGGGGTAATAAAAGTGGCGATGTCCACCTCAAGGAACGTACCACTGTGTCAAAGCTTGGCTTTTGCCTGTGACATCAGAAAAACAACCTGGGTTCCAAAGAACAGACACTAGTTCCACACTGGCCAGTGAAACTGATTTGGCATTGCCTAGAACACTTAAGTGTTATACTCATGTCCAACCAAATTTTATTTGCAGAGCACTGCGTAAACATCTGCTCTCTTTCCTGGTGACTTTGGTCAAGTGTCTGTCTCAGTACACCAAGGGATGGAGGTTGGATAAAGAACGAATTTTCATAGGAGACTTAGCTTATGCTCTGGCGTTGAATCTTGATCTAGCAGATAACCCACAGTTTTATGATCTTCCTGTGCTTGAGACCTCGCTAGTCTGCTTAGTACATGTCACTGCCCAGCCACACTGGAATTCCTATTCTAAATACTCTCAAGGGATGAGCCTATGTCTGCAACTTATGTCCTCATTGATACAGGCAAGTGTTTCCAGTAAAGCAGTGTTCAAGTCGAAAGCAAATGAGCATTTGTTAAATAACCACAGATAGTGATCGGGATTTTGATCATCATCATCATCATCAGCACATCATCTTGTTTTGTATACCTTTATGGCAAAACAATAAACTGAACTGAACTGATCATCATCATCATCATCATCATCATGACCATCATAATTCAACTGCAAACAAAACAAACAATCCTAGTAGCCCTGCTTTAAGGCATTCAATTCAAATAACAGTTGAAATCCGTTTTCTCCTGTGATCTTTAAGGCCAATCAACCAATACCTTTTGGTTTGACTCTTCTGTTGTCTTCCTCAGGTCGTTTTAGCTTTCCATGCTGGCAGACTTGGTGCCAGTTCGTCTTTTATGGGTAAAGGTGTTACATATTATTCCAGCCTATGTTTGGCTCACCTTACTCATGAGATGGCTCTCATTGATCCCACACAAGTAAGTCATTGTTTGAGTTACTACAGTCTCAGTCAAGATTATTGAGACACTTTGCTGTCTTCTTGCCCCCCATCCCCCCCCAACCAATGTTGGTGTGTAAGATGTGGTGAGTTAACTGCGATAACCAACATTGGCAGGAAGAGGAGACGGGTCAGAAGTTAAAAACATAATTTTGTCTGAGACTGTAGGTTTGAGTAACTATTTGAAGAAGTAGATTCAAACGGCGGTAGGTATAACAAATTACTTACTGTTTTTTTTTTTCATAGAGGTGGGTTTCACATTGGTTAAGAACTCAAGACCCTCAAGAACATCCACTTTCTTGGCTTGTACCTTTGTTGACAGACCGATGGCCAGATATTCGTTGGACTGGCCTTTCTATCTGTACAAGTCTTGCAGTCAGTGAGCAAGGGAGAGAAGTACTTAAAGTTGCTGGGCAGAAATTTGTAGGGGGCTTATGGAACTTTGTGCTTAACATTCTGTTGGATGAAATGGAATGTGGTCTTGTTAGACAACAGGTTCGTTTGATCTGTTGAAGTATTCCAATTCTTTCTTTCACCAGCTATGCCCTAGCCTGCGTCGTAGACGTAATTTAACCCCGGTTATTAATGTCTGCGAAGTAGCGCCGAGATCCTTGTTCTGGGGCCCGTTTCTCGAAAGTCCCGATAAAAAACGGGCCCGTTAAGCTGTTGTCGGTTTACATGCAAGATAGAGTTCAGTAGTTTTGCACCTAACATGATAAACCAATCAGTTAATGAAACAAAATGGAGTAGTTTGCTAGCCAAGAACCCGCGCTCTTAATCTTTATATTTCGATTTGAATATTTGATTGCGGGCCCGAAAAGTTACCAGGACTCTCGAGAAACGGGCCCCTGGGCCTCCAAGGAACTTAACGACTTACCGGAAGCGCGTTTCCAAGAATTTCCTTTCATCTAGATTGGCAAATCGACAATGACTTTTTTAACAGGCCAATCATGGCACGTACACAAATCTTGGTACACAGGTGGGGGCCTTGAACTTGGATTTCGGCGCTGTTTCACAGACGGACTTAACCAGAGTTAAGTTTCGTCTGCAACGAAGGCTAGCTATGCCCTTAAATAACCATATTTCTCAGAAGTAGTCTACTTTGCTCTTGAGTTGTCACCTTCGCTCCAAAATTAAATATTTGTCTAGAGTCCGATTTTAAGCCTCAGTACCCTAGATTTATGGTCAACTTTTCTGTCTGTTTAATATTTATTTACTTATATGCTTTTAGTTGTCTTCACTACATGAATTGTTTTGTTTGCTATTTAGGCAGGCCTGCTGTTTTGCAGTCTGGTGAGTGGTCTGTCGCCTGCAAATGCTGTCACTGAGTCTAAACAACCGGACCAACCCAAGGTAAAGACCTATTGTAATTGTCAGTCATTGTAGAGACGGGTTTCCTCTTGATGAATTCATTTTGTTAGCTCTTTGATGAATCCTTTATTGACCAAGTTTGCGCGCTACAAATTGCTGTAAAGGGTTCGTACAGGTCATGGAAAAGCTGGAAAGTCATGAAATTTAAGAATTTCATTTTCCAGGCCTGAGCTAGCTAAAACTAAGGTCATGGAAAAAGTCACGAAAAGTCGCTCAAAAGAGTACGAACCCTGGTGAATATTTTCCCCACGTTTGTATGAACCCCCTTTCCAGTAAGCCGTGTTCTTTTTTTTTTGTTTTTAGAATGGCTCCAAGGGAACTCAAGTTGTTCTCTCCTTACTTGACCAATTCAAGTTTTTCCAGAAGCTCTCCAACATGCTCTCTATCGGTGCATTTCCATTGGCGGACTCACATGGAACAAACAGGGCCTGCCAGAGCTCTGCTACAGCGTCCGTCTCATCAGGCACCGATACAGACATTCCTTACAAGCCCCTTAGTTCAACGTCCCGATCCCAATCACAGCCTGGCAGTGTGAGCTCAGAGGCCCAAACAACTACCACTGAATCAGCTAATGGCATAGTTAGCCCAGGAGTCGTCTCCGTTGCTTCGCACACCTCTAGTACCATGCTGTCAGGGGTGTCGTCATCCGCACCGGAAACACAGCTCTCAAGGACACCCACATCACTGGTGCCACTAATTAATGAAAGAGGTCTTCCAAGTGGGTATGTTCTTGCGTACTTTCCGACTCTCATGCTGGCTTAAACAGGATTTATTCCACGAATTGGCTCGTTGGGCCCCTTCTAAGAATGTTGAAGGTCTTTTTTTTTTTAGAACAGAGACGCAAAGTATTTTTAGATTTGCTTAACGTCTGCCTCTTAGCACTCTTCTCTTTATAGAACTAAATCAACTGTAGGCACAGATTTTCATCGAGTCGTTTCAGCAAAAACAAGTTAGCCTTCCTTTCTCCCTTTTCTTTTGAACGTGAGATGATTAGTTTATTTGAATCAAATCACGAACCAAAATCAAAATAAGAGAGATGTTCCAAATGTCACTTTGTAAATTACTGGAAAACGAACATTACCGTACAACAGTGCTGCCTAAGACGTTTGGTTTGAATGGTCGCAACAAAAGACCTCGGTAAAGTTGTTTAAAGTAAAGAAATGCAGGCCTCGAAAGACACAGGTGTGCTTAATTATTTTTTTTTTTGTTTCACAAGCCAAAGTCTTGAAGATGGTTAATTCCAATAGAAGACAACTTTAAGAATGACCTACAGTCCTAGATAAAAGTCCTCGGGACGGTGATGTAGTATTCATAATTTTCTGTAATTTCTTGGTGCTCTCATAAAACAGTGCGACCTTTTTGAAAATATCTGGCCCTTTTCTCTTCCCCCACCCTTCCCCCCACCTATACTATTTTGAAACTCGGCGACCAGTCTGGATACACGCTTCCAACGTTGTTTGTTGGGTGGGGGAGTTAGGCATGTGTTATTTGAAAAAGTGCCTCAAATGCAAATGTGTCCCAAGACTTTTGTCCATGATTGTAGTTATACCTGATCAGATCTGTTCTGTTGGTTTCAGTATGTCCAGTGCAAGCAGCAGCAATGTGAGTAGTTCAGCAGGTTCCACGGCATCATCAGGAACTACGTCAGTTTATACAGGATCCTCAGTCACCCCAGGACTTATTGGTACAATGGCGCGCCTGTTGCACAACGTAGTCTTCCTATCTCCTGGACATATTATTACAGCTCTTAACAAGGCTGAGATTCTGAACTCGCTAATTGAGTAAGTATTTGAAGGAGAAATACACTGAACTCGCGATTTTATCGGAGGGCGAGAAAAATTGGGGGTAAAGATACATGTACCTTGTTAGACCGGGAAAGGAATGTTTTTAGTCAATTTATCAAGAGGTTCGAGAACTTATCAGCAACTGCAATAATAAGATTAATAATAGTCATCAATGACATTGTCATCATCATCATCATCGCCATGATCGTCATCGTTATCACCACGTGACCATCATTGTTATCGTCATTGCTATCACCATCATCATCATCACCAGCAGCAGAAGCAACAGCAACAAACGGCAACTCCTGCAACAACTGAATTATGATATAAAATGTTGTCAACTTCATGATCAATGACGTCATCAGCATCATTATCATCATCATCATCATCATCATCATCATCATCAACACTAGCATCATCGTTTTTGTCAACATAATCATCACCATACCTTGTCAATAACCATCTTTCTCCTGGAATAGTCTTTCAATATTATGTATCAATCAGATTAAAAAAATACATTTATACACGCAAACAGCACCAACTTAAAACTCTTTGAGGCGGCTACCTCCAGGTGGCAAGAGACAGGATGCCGAAAACTACCTCTCCCCGGCTGTGGATAGATATGGTCTCGGTTTCATGGTCTTTCAGCATTAAACGTTTCCCTTTTTTGTCCACAGCCATATTGAATCCTCAAGAGTGCAAAGCTTTCTCAGTGATAAAGACTCCTTGCCTCTGTCCACTGCAGCCAGAGTGGTTATCAAGGAAATACTCTCCATGTACAGCGATATTTTGGCGTTCCTTCACTCTGTTGTGCAACTGAATACTATCTTCTGTTTCAATTTGCTGCAAGACCAGGAAGCTCTTGACAGGATTGTGCGGTTATTTTCAATATGTTGCCCTTGCGCAGGTTAGCTCTTCCTAAATGTACTTCACTTCTTAAGTGTCACAATAAGAAGCTAGGCATCTAATGCTTAATTGGGATCATTTTAAGATTCTTAGAAACTAGCCACACAACCTCCGATTCCATCCACCAGAGTGGCGATGGGTACCTTAAAGTTATGATGCCTACATAAAGTAATTCCTTATTCCTCATCGGGGAGTGACCGCAGTGATTGGGGTTAAAGCTCTGAAAATATTTATTAGGGCATTGACTAAAGTATTAGGCACTGACTCGAGATGGTTGTTAGCGTTGTCACTATAAATCTGTAAATCAGAAACGTTCGTGCCAGAAAATCCGCCATGGTGTAGTGGTATGGACTACAATCCTTGCGCCCTAAGTCGATTTCTAATAATGCCTTTTTAAAAGCTTGAAGAGACTTACCAGTGTTACTGATCATTGATTCACAGATGACACTCTTCAAAACCTTGTTTATGCTGCATGGGAGAGTGTATGCAGGCTCCTGGTTACACTGCTGCAGAAGCAAGGCCAGTTGTCTGTTCCTAGCGTGGTTGAAGAGACAGTGTTTAGCAACTGGAGTTTATTCACAGGTAGATTATGATAATGATCTTTAAATTAGTAACAAATAGCCTTTGCAACTGCAATAAACTTTCCAAGTCGGAGTGATAGTTGTGACTTAGGGTCACGCTGACTCAAGCCAAATGGTCTGCATGAATTAACATTTTATAGCCTTCTCGTGTCTGTATACACGACCTCACTTACGGCGGGTGGTGTTGAGAAAAGGGTGACTTCCCTCTTTCTTGTGCAAGACCAAACTTTTACACATGAATGTGGGAACAACTTTTTGTGATGACAATAACCCGAGATTTCTCGCTTTCGTCTACTCTTCAGGTGTGTTCAAAAGCTCCCTTAAAGATAGCAAATCCCCCTCCCCCTCCTCCCTAAGAAATTTACTGCTGAAGCTCCTTGGTCTTCTTCTAACTGTGGAGGGCAAACGCTGCACTAACGGGAGAGGCCTGAGTGAAGAAAGAGGCGATAAACCAGCAAAAATGAATCGCTTGACTCGCTTACTGGATAACAAGATAGAAAGTGTTCGAGTACATCAAGTGGACTCAGTTAAAGACAGCGAAAAGCAAAACGTCTTTAATGGTGAAAACAATGCATGTGCTGAGTCTGCCGGAAGTGAAATGTGTAGAGTTTTGCTTGATGTTTATGAACGTGCGCAATCGCGGAGCGTAGAGGTCCCGGATGAAGAGAGAGGCCTGGTGCCTGCAGTTCTCAGCTCTTTATTGGCTCTTAGTGACTCAGCGAAATATACAGCTTTACAAGGTGGGTGTGAATTAAGAGGCAAAAAGGGGCACGAGTTTTTTTGTATATAACTGAACTCGTGCTCCAGTAGTTCTAGACTTAAACCACCTCAGCTTGAACTGAAGGTTGAAGGGTTGGTCGCTGAGAAGGGAGAGTAGGGTGTCAGCGCAGACAAAATTCAGTGTTGAAAGAGAAAGTACCATAAAACGTAAACCAATCATAAGAGACGTAGGCTCGTCCAATAAGCCAATCAGGACCAGACAATAAAATACTTGTAGCTGCGTCAAGGGTGGAAAAGGCGTGCGTTCGTGTCGACACTGGCTTCAGGATTGCTCAGTTCTAATTGGTTGACAAATCACAAACTGTGGTGACTGAAGACCACAGAAATGTAAGTTTACTTTATAAAAGAATACCTGTGACTGTTTTTAGGGATAGGGACATTGTTTGGGTCATTCATCTATTGTTTCGTTGGCTAATTAAACTACTCGTTCTGAGCCAGGGAGCATGGTGGCGCTCCTAGAAAACCCTAGCATTTCCTTCGCGGTCATAGTGATTTCTTTCGTTATCTATTATTTATTAGTCTGCGAATTTCCAACCAAAGACTCTACACAGAGACGTTTGTGTACACTAAAATCGCTAGCATTAAAGAAATCCCCTCGATCCGACATTTTTACTTGGGAGAATTTAACCGCATTTTGACCGCTCTCTTCTATGCCTCTGTCTCCATTGTATTTTTCAACACAAATGAATTTCAGTATTAATTTTTCTTCAGCTGGTTTTGTTGAAACCTCGTTGGAGCACATAAAACACGTGCATGTTCAGCTAAACTTTAACTCACTGCAGCTTGAAAAAGGGCCTTCATGGAAAAGGAAGGTAGGAGAACATGCCCGTTGTCTCACGTTTTCCCGTACACTTTTTTTTCTGCTAACCTGCTAAAAAGACTAGGATTGTGTATTTATTCCTGGAACACGGAATCAATGTTTCCGTGTTTTTTCCCAAACCGTTGAATCGACAAGTAAAGTTATGGAAGTTTTCCTCTTTGAATCGCAATTAATCTCGGGTTTAAAACTTCTAAAACGTTTTCCTTGGTAATGATAATTCTCTGCAGGAAGATCCCTTGGTAACAGAACTAATGGACGCCATTCAACTTCTGAGAAACTTCATCCATTGTAGTCCAGCAGTCAAGGTAATCTGAGTTTTCTTTCTTATTTTTAAGGTTAATCTACCTAAACTACAAGTGAGCGTCCTTGAGCTTTTTCAAGTTCAGCTATTGTGCTGTAGAAAAATTACCAGAATGTTTTCCTTCTGAAAGAATCGTTAAACTTCTCCATAGAGTTCCTAGTATGTAACAAAAAGTTGACTGGAGATGCTTAGCTTTAATTTCAGCTCAGTTTTGTCGCAAAATTGTGGAACTCAATGTCAATTGGCTCCTAAAGGGTCTTTGTTTCTTTTAAGAGGATGGAAAGGATAACAGGAAATGCCCGTTAAGATACAAAGTTAAGGAAACATTTCATCCAGCTACTATGTAATTTTATCACTGCCCATCTACCCCTCCCCTAAGCTAACATTTTGAGCTAAGTAAGAAGTAAATGTTAGTGTTGGCTTAGGGGAGGGGTAGGTGGGCAGTTTCCCAGAAACGTGTAACGGTCCTTTTTTTCTGTCTAGACTGCTTGTTTGGAGAGTGGTATTATTGATGTGCTGCACAAGTTATGGTCCTGGTGCACGGTGGAGCCGCGTCTACTTATCGAGGTGTTACGTGTCTTATCCACACTGACAGCACAATTCCCCAAAGGTGCGTATTCAGTAAAACTAATGTCCCTAGTCGCAGTTTACTTTGCACTAACGTTCTTAAGTCCTGGAGAGTTAAGAAACAGCAAACGGCATACTTGACCACGTGACTATTTTTTCCCGCCTTTTTTCTTTGGCCGTTTACGGTGTGAATCTGAGGGCTTCCACGTTCATGAAAAACGCGAGAGAAAATAAACTTCGCTACTATCGTTCTCGTATACTTTAATTATCGTGTGAGCTTTTCGTCGTTTTCTTGATGCTGAATTCCCTTTTTAAGTGAATCCGCGTTCTTTCAATCAATCTCGCGATTATTCGACGTTCTAGTTACCGTCGCCGTCGTGTCATCTTAAACTCCCCACTATTTCTTTCGCAGCATCAGCATATATCGCTGGCAGCTCAGGCGTCCCAGGAAGCGTCAGCCGCACCGTACAAAGCGGGAGCACATTTTTACACAGTCTTATCAAGCTGACCAATAAAACAAACAGCAAGCTTCAAAATTTCTCCAGCCCAGAACTGGAGACTCATCTTGCTGTGTTTAGGGCCATGTTTAATCTGTTGAGTAACTTGGCCTTAAGTGCTGAATGCAGAGGAGTCATGTGGAAGGTAGGATGTTGGGCATTTCACGTGAATATATTTACTTAAACCGCATGACATGGCGCAGTTCCAATTAAAGACGCACATGTGCGCCTCTCTTTCTATGGACCTAAGTACTTGCTGGTATTTTTCCTTTGCGTGCTGCATATATTAATCTTTTACTTTAATAATTAAAATAGTAATGCAGTCAACGCTCGCCTTGCGGAAACCTCGCCATAACGGACACCCCGATAGCGGTTTTATTGGCTGAAAATTTGCTTCAACCAATCAGAAGCACTACCCATATATAGGCAGTGACGAGTCGTCAGTGTAGAATTTCTGCTGTTCCTTAGACGTCATTTTACGGGGAAAACAGTAGTGGCGCCGCAAAAATGTCGGCTGTTTTTATTTTCAGGCTAGTTCATTGACTAATGGCAAGAATGATTGCTTCATTTGCTGATTGAATAAACTGTTTTGTTCAAACACCCTGCAGACAAACTTTCTCCAGCCCTTCTCCTCTCTGAAGCCTCTCACTAGTGGAACCCACCCCAAGCAGAGATCAGTGACTCGAAGCGTGACCCTCTGTTGGCTCAGCTTACTGGTGAACGTGACATTCTTCACAGATGGGCAACAGGGTGTGGTCAAGACCCCTGGGGTAGTGGAGGTGCTTTTAGAACTGAGTGGAGCTCAGAACAAGCAGTTACAAGAGAAGGCCATACTTGTGCTGAGGAATTTGTGCTTTCATGGGGCTAGCAAACCTGTTCTTTTGGTGGACGGTAAGTGAAGACAGAAGACAAGTTGAAAACTACAGATAAAATTTTGTACAGTCTAGGCTTTTGTACCTCGTTATCAGGGCACTTTCCCACCCGCATTTGACTAAAATGCGCCCGGGAAGATGATGAGATGGAGGGGTCCGGTCCCTACTTTTTAAATCCTCCGGACTAGCGGGAGTATTAAAGTACTACCGTTAGCCCTGAGGATTTTTTTAAAGGTACATAACAAACTCTGCCTTCAAGCGGAAGTAGTAACACCTTTAATCTTGTGACTTAAAAATGAAACTTGTGCTACACATTGCCTTTCTACCATGGCCCGTTGGGAGTTTGGTAAATTGTCGACATCTGAACAAAACTGTTTTTATCACTTGATACAGGAGACGATTGTTTCAAAACAGTGTCCGTAATGAGATGAATGTGACACGTACTGCACGTATCATGACAGCAAGGGTCTACGAAGTATAAACTAATTTGTAACGGCGTGGAAGGGTGGAAAGTATTGGTTAACCAGTGGTCCCCCATAACAAGAATTCCTTGATTCGATTTTTGTTTAGCAGTTGTACACAACTGCTAAACTAACCTTCCTTTTTCATGTTTGTTCTTAGAGAAACTTCTTTCTCTTCTCGTGGATTTTACCATGGACAGCTCCATTTATCTCAGAGCCTTGTGTTTGTCTGCTTTGTGCTCTCTGGTGCACAACTGCCAAAAGGTAACTTTGCAATGCTTTCTTGTGGTATACTTCGAAAATTTCTCCACTGATTCGCTGTAGTAGCAAAGTTCTGTATACATCATAAGTTCAGACGAAGTTCTCGTCTGTGCTCATGTTGTAATGCCGATGTTATTCAAGATATTTCACTTTTTCTTAGTGGATTGTTTTGTCTTTTTTGTTTTGTTGCCCCCAGGCTAAAGTTTCATTGAAGAAGACGGGAATAGTAAAGAAACTTGAAGAAATAAAGTTGCTAACAGGTTTGTCACACGGTAACATCTTAATTCGAATCCGTAATATAGTTATGAATGGCATATATTAACATAAATTATCATAGAGACTTCAAGGCTATGTTCACACTATACCGTGTAGTAATATTGATTTAACATTGTTATTATTGTTGTTTCAGGAGGTGAACAAGCGAGCATAGAAGAAAAATACAGCAAAATTTGCTATGATAGTGTAAATACTTTACAAAAAATGTTCTCCGAGCAAAGATGACACTGTACTCGACATATCAGTTCTCATATTTATTCGGTGTGTAAATAATTATGTACAGAGCGTTAAGGTGTTTTCTCGTATGACCATCTGCCGTTTTCCCACATAATTAAAAAGAAAAATATATTTGGAATAGAGACTAGAAAGTGGTCAAAACGCAAGATACAATGGGCCACTTCCGAGTTCCAAAACCCCTCACTTTCAAAATGAGGACAAGTGTACAGCCTTTCTTGTGAAAATGAGTTTTATTTGTATGAGAATGAAAAATCATTTCCATATCAAAGGATGAGCACCTAACCTCGTTTTGATACAGAGGCCCGGGGAAACTCGGAAATGGCCTATTATAGTCAACGCCGTTTATTTCCGACACAGTAGGGACCTCGAGTTAGTGTCCTCATTAGCGAGAGTCCGTAATAGCGAGAGTTTATTTCAGTCAAACGTCTGTAATTTGTTTTTGCCGGAGATTTAGCTGCTGTCCGTTTTATCGGGGTGTCCGCAAGGCAAGACTTGACTGTATAAGCAAACTACATCACGTTTCTTCGCGTATTTAATAGAGTGGACCACGAACAATACTCTACCGCGCTCTATTTTTCTTAGAACAGTCAAACCCCGCTCATTATTACGGACAGTTTGCTTTGTCCCTGAGAAAAGAAAGGTCTGACATTTTCTCTAATTTCAACCCGCTTTAAACGGACACCTTATTAATACGGACACTTTCTATGGCCCCCCACTGTCCGTATTACAGTCAACTCCCTTTATTGCGGACACCGCAGGGACCTCGAGTTAGTGTCCTCATTAGCGAGAGTCCGTAATAGCGAGAGTTTATTTCAGTCAAACGTCTGTTATTTGTTTTTGTCGGGGATTTAGCTGCTGTCCGTATTATCGGGGTGTCCATTTAAGCGGGGTGTCCGCAAGGCGACAGTTGACTGTAACGGGGTCTGACTGTAGTTCATTGTTCCATAAAACGTTAAAATCGGCAATCTTTAAAGGTTTTTTAGGTGAGGGGAACTTGAAGTGTGACCGTCGTGTACGCATTTCAACTTTTTTAAGATAAAATTGAGTTTCAACAAGGTCAAAAGAATTTCATGAACACTTTTAGAGGCACCTATATAGAGAATACCTGGACGGTGATCATTGTAAATAAATGTACATATTTATTGGAAGGGTAAGAACGTCTCAGTCGTCAATAGAGTGGGTCAAGTGCCCGTACCAATAGTCTAGATCTTATATGGTAACTCCTCTGATTAGTTTATGGGGTGGAGCTAATATAAACCCACGTTAAGATGGCTGAACCTTATCCAGTCCAGTTTGTTGGCTTTTAAGGCAAACGTCACTTTGCCCGCAAGATCTTTCTTAGAAATCCGTACACATAACGTCTTGCAGACGCGACCCTCCACGAGTAATGCTTCGGGTTGTCTTCTCTGATCTGGCAAGATTTCACCAAAGCAGTTAATTCCTCCTCCGCGACAGCCAAAAGCTTTAAAATCTGCTTCGTTGAAAAATGGTGACCATTCTACGTGAAGCACCAGCTCATCTCCAGGACCTGGTGACAACAAATTGCACTGGACCAACCCGTCATGTTGTCGAGACGGCCACAGGACGGGCAGGGTATGTCACGTGTAAAGTCGGATAAGATGGTCTGCACCAGCAGTAAAGATCCAGGGCTGAGTTGGATGGAACTGGCAATCCAGTACGCCTGTAATAAGAATGACGTAACTTAACTTGAGGAAACGTGGACTCCGGATTCCGGATTACAATCGTTTGCAGGATTCTGGATTCCTAGAGATGAATTCCGGATTATAAAACCCAGGATTCCGTATTGTACAAGAAAAAAATTTCCGGATTCCGTAACCCAGATTACCTTAATTGGGGCGAGACAATTCTAAAGTTCGATAATAATTCATGAACAGAAAGCGAACGAATTCGCTACTCCAAATTTTCCTTAGATATCGTGAGGAAATATCAGTAGTTGTTAAGGTCTGATAACATTTGAAAGAGTGTTTCTGGGGGAATCCAAATAACTTAACGTCGGTTGAAAAACCCTCACTGCACTGTATTTTATCAACGAACTTCTCAGTGTTTGTATATCCTATTGAAACACTCTTACTCGAGTTAGATTAGACAGTCCGGAGCCAAAAAAAAAAGTAGTAGGAGACCCTGATTTGTCTGGAAGTGGTAAAAATACAAATTACTCCACAATGTTTGCCACCCGCCGTAACGAATACAAAGAAATCGCCCCGAAGTTTGATAAATATTCAACATACCTAATTCTCCCTGGACCTTGTGACCCTTAAGAACTTTGACAGGAACTATCAGTGGATTCTGCATCAAATCACTACAAAGAATAACACAACGTGCAAAAGAAGTTCAGTTTCCCTTACGGGTGGGAGCCTCTCGATTTAGGGAGGAGTGGGAAGGGAATGCTTACACTCCCTTGGCAGAAGACTATTCTTCACGGAAACTCTAGGGAGAATGGGTACAAGCTTTTGGTGCAGTGATTGGTCGATCGTACTCAAGGCAACCATTAACCAATCATATTGCGCCGAAAGGATGTGGCCATTTCCCCTATAGTTTCTGGCGTGGGGAATGCAACTTACTTAAAGATTCTCCCATGACAAACGATAACCGTCCCGTCATCACTAGCGGAAGCAAACAGAGGGTAGTGACGATGAAAAGTCACCTGACGTAACGCTTTCTTATGGCTCCTGAAAAAGAAAAATGCAAGTACAGCTTAATTACAAGGTTAAGGTTCCTCGTATTTACGTTTACGGCCAAAAAAAAATAAAGAACGAATAAAATCTGTCTCGCTTGACTCAGTTCGTGGATTGCGCGTTTGCTCGACTCCCGCTCATTGCGAACAGATAACACGCGCTCCCTGGTCCAACTAAAAGAAAATAAGAGACTCTTCTCTTTCTTTTGTACCAGATCTAACTAGGTTTTCTTTCTGTCCATTTTCCCTTCCCTATTTTCAGTGTTAGAATAACCACGGATTTTGCCAAAGCGTAATGCTGGTATCCTCGTGGCATTCCGGAGCATTACAGACAATCGTCTAGAAGTCTCGGGGGAGTTCTCTTGCCTTCTTTTACTACGTAACGCCGCTCTAAGCCGGGGTTATTATTTTCGACCCTCCCACCTCCCCTTCGACGAAGCGTATCTCCCTCTCCTTTATCCGTCTTACAACCCTCTGCGTTTGCAAAATCTCGCTTCCCACTTAGTTTCACGAAGGCAGTAAGTGGTTGTTCTGACAGTGAATAACGGTGTACTAACCTCAGAGTTTTGTAGGGTTTGGTCGACAGGTCCATATCAAACCAGCATAATCGGCGATCGTAACTTCCTACGATCAAATTGTCACCTATGGAAAAAGTTGAGAGCAGAGATTTATCGTTGGTAATAAGCTGATATCCTAAAACGCTATATCACTGGCCACCATCGTAGTTAAATATGGCGTCATCGTGAAAATTGCCTAATCGGTTCGACGCTGGCACGACGTCTGGATTGAAGTCGTACTTCTGTTGAACCAAATTACAGATGAGTTCGGTACGTACGGCGTATTTTTCACGACCCTTGTTACCTTTGGGATGAACAGCCATGCTGGAGATCCACTTCACGTTTGAAACGAGTTTCTTTGTTAGTTCTTGTTTAGTGAGATTGTAAACTCGGATAAAACGTTGGGTCTAAAAACAAAAGCAAATCAGACGAGTGAATAAGAGAGACAAACTTCGGTGCCATTTGGGATAAACAGCGGAGCGCTTTTTTTCCTTGGAACTTGAGAACTTGAAAACAGTGCTTAATATGCTAAATTTTGGAGCGAAAACAAAGAGTATTATGGTATTTTTGAAAAAGGCCATTTCCGAGTTCCAAAAACCTTCACTTTCGAAACAAGGCGAGGTGCAAAACCTTTCTTGTGTTATTTGCGAGAGAAAAGAAAATCATTTGAAATTAGCCTCGTTTTGAAACAGAGGCTTGGGGCAAATCGGAAATGGCCCAGGCTTACTAGTTTTGTTGACCCATTGTAGGTCACGTGACGATACTCAAGGGAGAATTATCTTTTGAAATAAGCCATCTTCATGGTGACGGAACATTTAATACCCAGAACCCCTCCGCATTTCGATTTGTTGATTGAATTAGGGCAAGCTGGGATTACTAACATCAAACGAGAAAGCAAAAACGAAATGAATTCTGGCAGTTTTACTAAACTAAAGTCGTCATGAAAATGGTCCTTGGTTGTATTCACGCTTGCATGCGCCCTTTATTTCCGCAAAAAAAACAAAACAAAACAAAGAAACAAACATTAGGTGATTTATATCCCCTTTAAGCTCAATATGTAAGAAGAACTTTACTTACAGCTACGAAAAGGAATGGTCTGGTTGGGTGAAACAACACGCGTTGAATGAGACCTTTGGCTTTCTTGAAAGGACACTAGTAAGGAAAAAAAGGAAACAAAGTTGAGAAAATGCAAACGCCATTAGAAAAGAAAGCCTGCATTAAGAATACCTGGCTTCGACGCTTTGTCATTTGATGGATAAACACGGATTTGTTGCCGCCTATGAGGAAAAACATACATGAATGAGGCTTTGATTTGTTATTATCCATAAAAAAACAGGCATTCGAAAAAATATATACATGAACGTACATACTGGACATGGTTGGCCAAAAGCTTGTGAGCAAAGAACGTTTTCCCATCACTCAGAAAACGGAGCTTTGATTATAATTGATCTCAAATTTAACACTGTTTTCATTGATGGACACTGGACAAGGTTACAGAAAAAGGATGTTTTACCTTCGGGTGTAACAGAGGCAAAATAATCTCCTTTTCCATGCCATGTTATCTGTGAAATAACCTGTCAAAAAGGGAAGTTTTCAAAAGCAAAAAAATCAAAATCGAAGAAAAGTGAACCGCAGTAGCGATACAAGCCCGATACGATATGGGCAAACAAATTGCTATTCGGTTTGGTTTACACTTCTGGTTAGGTAAGAAAAAGGCGCGGATCCCACAAAAGAAACACAAAGCCAAGTAATTATAACCGGTAATTGTTTTCGAAACTGACTGGTGAAACAACTTCCTCCGTCTTTGTTATGCACTATTTTCACATTGCCCATAACACATCTTGTTTAACCCCCAAAGCTTTTGCATAAGCATTGTTTTCAATTTCTCCTGTGCATTAAAGTCGTCCCAAGAGAAAGCGAAAACAATGGCTATGCAAAATTTTAGGGGGTAAACGAGGTTCACTGATGGGCAATGTGCAAATAGTGAATTTTGACTTAAGTAATTTCCTCAGCCAATCAGAATTTGGAACAAATGCATGCAGCCTATGACGAAAGCGGAAGAAATGTGTGCAAACAAATTCATCAGCCAGGCAGAAAGCAAAGTGTGCAATCACAAAAACTACTTTAGACACAACTGAAAACCACCGCGATAATACTTGCCTTGTTGTGTTTTATAACCAGGCGATATCCGTTCGTGTACTTCTCTTCACTTGCAACTGACCATTCCACAACGGATTCCTTCGATACAGCTTTAAAGTAAAATCACATAATTGTATTTTAAAGGTAAGTTTTAGATTTTTTTAAAGTCAGAAAGCCAGTACGGTCAGGAATTAGACTGGCTTCTCAAAGAGCAATCTTGCAGTATTTTGCCTCCAACCGTATTTGTAAGTTACTCCATTGCAGAGAAAGTTGGCAAAGTGCTATTTTGTTTCTGAGCGTTCTCGCTAAATACCCATTTCACAGTACACTATAGATCATATCAAGCATTTTTTTGTTGTTGTACCATACCTTCCCCTTGAGAAGCGTATGATTCAATGAGCTCGTCCGTTGAAGCACATAAGAGTTTATCACCAAGGAAATGATTCACTATTACGGCTCTCTGTTCCCTGCAAAACATGAACGCAGAATGCAGAGCGCATTTTTCTTTTATGAGTACATAATGGTAAATTCTAAAATGTAAATTTACATTTGGGTAAAACTCTAAAATAGCTCCTCAAAAAACTGTCGGCCGACAAAGGATCGGCACCGACCTGAAAAGACATCAGGAAATGCCGGTAACCATATATTCATACAGCCCCGCAAATAATCGAAAATATTCCTCTTGTCTTGTTTGCAGTATCTCCTTCTGGTTAACAGGGAAGCTCCTCTTTTAACAAGCCACACCCTAAGTTGAGGGTTAACGACTGTCATGTCGGTCACTTGAGAACAGGTCCGAGTTACTAAAAAGCTGGTTAGCGCTATCCACCGGATAAATCACTGTCCAGAAGGTAAGTATCGTGCAGACAAAATTGTGTTATCCTCTGGATAGAGGTTTATCCGGTGGATAGCGTTATTACCCTTTTGAACAACTAGGACCTGCAGGTGAAGAAAATATGATCCGCCCTTATTTCCATATCATTAAATCTGATTTTCTTGTCGTTTTCATTTTAAAAGTGATAGTCCTAGACCGAAAATCCTAGGCAAAAAGCTGATTCCTGGTTAAATTTTAAGGTTGTTTTTAATTTTTAAAGTTGTTCGCTTGACACAAATTTTCCGTGTACTATACAGTGTTCCGTCAAGACTGAAAGAAAATACTTACACAACAACAGCCAAAAGAGTTAGCGATGGGTTGGGATTCCACGCCATGCTTAGTACAGCTGCATCACATTGCAAAGTCTTGAGACATCGACCAGTGCACACTTCCCAGAACTTCACTAACTTGTCGTCACCTCCTGCGGTAGAGGAATTGGAAACAGTGTTTTAAGTACAGTGAACTTATTTAAGGTTGCTTGCCCGAGCTGTGTGGTGACATGGTAATGGTAAATACGTTAATGGAGTACGATCAGCCAACTCCGCTCTTTTAACAGTGGACATCACAAACACATAAACTCGGCGCCTGCCCTGGCTTAGCATGCGTGGCAGGCGCCGGTTACCTTTTTTGGTAAGTTTTTTAGTATAGAGAGTGCGCGAGGGGAACACGCGAAGGGTGTCCTTTTCTCCCCTCTTGCATGCTCGGGCGTCCTCGATACTTCTCCTTTCGCCCTGGAAACCTCTCTAAGATGGACTCTAATGTCCTAGGAGGGTCCTTTAGGAAAGTTATCTTGAACATTCAAAGGGGAAGCAGAGCGGGAAGCACAAGCGTCACTTGGCAATCAAATTGCTGATTGTTCGTCATATCTAACTATTAAGGGATCTCCCAATGATCCTTGCTCTCGAAAAAAAAATCACTAAAATGACCATCCCATAGGATTTCGATCAAAGACTTAGCCTGAAAGAACGAGCCCCCTGACTTTTGGAATAAAAGGGCTAAGGTTTGCTTTACTGGAGATTCCAGTCACTTAAATGTACCCAAACCTAGCTTCGAATCACTGCTTACCTGATGCTATCCACTGTCCTGATGGGTCAACAACAACACACCTTACCACATCTGTGTGACCTTTGTATACCTATATACAAGGCAAATTCATAATTATTTGCAGTAGTTATATGTACTTGCATTTCATGCCAATTTGATTGGTAATGTTTTAAAAGCTTTCTTTAACAAGTTAATGCCCTTACAATGGACTCCGTTGAGGGGAATGGTTGCAAGTCCTTTGGTCTTGGTAGTTTGGGTAGGAGATCTTCAGGGTTTACTTGGACCTAAGGAAAAGTAAACAGTATTGTACATTGGTGAGAAAAACAATATTTGTTGTATTCCGATGGCTAGACCATAATGTACATTTAAGACTACAGTAAGTCGTCACTTTGAAAAGGCAAATGTGATTGTGGTACATGTACTTATCATTCATCAAAGTTTTATTACTAGGACAGAGAGCGTTCATTTTAGCCTGACTAACATTTAACCTCTGCAGCTTGTTGGGTCCATGACTCTGTTGTAATCTAATGAGGAGAATTGGTTACAAAATAAGCCTAGAAGCAAGTGAATTTCTTTGTACTTTTTAATCAAACTCACCCTCATTTTTCGTTGCCTTGGACAGAGGTAAAGGTCCAAGCATCGTTCAAATCTTTCTTGTATAAACTTGTTATATGCTGGAACAAGACGCAGGCTGGAGTACCTATAATTCAATAAAAAAAACTTCAACAAAAGGAATGTTGATGAAAATTGCTCTGCAAAGAGAAGTACAGCTTGCTGAAAAGAGAATGGACTGTGTGCAGATGTCCCCCTTCCTCAGAAAAATTCTGAGGGAGCGGGGATGTCTGTACACAGGCTAAGAACAGAATATCTGATTAAAAAGTAGAGATAAGGAAACTTACTTTTTTGGCAAGAAATTCCGTGGCCTGTCATCAGGATCCATGGCCTCCCAGGCTGCAATCTAAGTTAAAAGATAATAAGTCATGTATAGTTATAAAGATGCCACAAACTTAGGAGTAGGTTCAGATGGTCTCTAAAAATCACTTGTTTTAATTCTGCTTAATTAAATGTCCATCACGTCTCGCTCAATGAAAAATATGGCACAGGACACAAGGTTGTGATACTGTTTCGTACATTGTAATAATTGGTGCAGAGCAAAGACAATAAAAATAATAAAATAAAATACTATTTTAGTCTATTGTTCTGTTTACAACCTTGAGAAATTTTTTGGATTTTATCTCAAAATTTAACAATTCTTTGACCATCCTGTTAATGATTATCATGCCTAAAATCAGGGTGGCACTTCAGTTATTTTTACCTCTTCTTCTGTTGGTAAATATTCTGGGGGAGGGTTGTAAGATTCTTCATGACCTTTAAAAAAAAAGTTCAAATGAATTGAAATGCTTTTCAACCTAAAAATTAAATTATTTTATCATTCTTCTAATTAACACAGGTTAAGGAGGTTTAATGTTATAAGTACCAATTGAAAGTAAAATAATTGGAACTCAGACTGCTGTATTGATCACTGTTTTTACAATCAAATGACCAAGTTCTGTTCTTGATAAGCATTTCAGTTATACCTGGCAGTTTCATCTTGGGTGCTGGTATGTGCATGTTATGTCGTGGTTTTGTCTGCAAGATAAGAAATTACAGGGCTTTCACTATTAGAGTTTGAATGTTTGTTATGTCTAAACTATAGGCAGGGGCATAGCCAGGATTTTTCAAAGGGGGGGTCACAGAGGCTACTCACCGCTGCTCTCCCTCGTGTATCAGCGGGCTCAGTTGTATTATTGCGGAATGAAGGCCCATATTAACTAAAGACAAGAGCTGTTGACGAAAATACTTTACAAAAAAACAACTTTTAAAAACGTGGGCTTTTCAACAATGGCTTTTACACCCAAGATATTGTCAGGGCGTTTTCGCCACCTGAATATTGTAGGTTGTTTGCTCAAAAGAAGGCCTACCAAGGAGGGGGTCACGGGCACCCCAGGACCCCCCCTAGCTACGCCCCTGATATGTTAACTTGATTATATCATTTTTTTTTTTCAAACAGCATGGCAAAGTTTGAAGTACATGTAACTGGCACATTACACTTAAACATTTCTGACAATTCTGCAGTTCCAGAAAATATCCACACCCACCCCCAGAGGGTCCGTAGAAATTTCATTAAGGAGGGGGTGCTGTAAATGACCAAAATCATTTAGAGAAAAAGAGGACCTAAATTGGATTTTGCAGAGGGGTGGGTGGATATTCACACTGATAAACCCTCCATGGAGAGAGAAGTGGGAGGGGGTACAAAATTTTTCTAGAGCAACAAATTTGATGAGTTTTAAGGGTTAAAAAGGCAGTTCTCACATTTCCTTACCCGGGGCCTTAGCTAATAATTTAATTAAAAGATGACTTGCATGGCTCCCTACTCACTGAGCAAGTGAGCTTGAAAAGGAACACTTGCCCAGGCCGCAAGCAAGATAATCTACTCATCCTGGATGACCAGAGATGATTTCATTTTTATTCCTGGCTTTACTGGAAGCCACAAACCTGGTCATCTTCTTTATCCCAGATCAGGTAATATCTTGGCTTGTCAGCCTTGTCATCTTTCGTTGGTTTTATCCAGCCATTTCTGATGGCTCTGACAATCTTCATGACCTATGTGATAAGAGTTAAAAAGATTCCCTTAACATTTACCAGTAACATATCCATTGAACTTTATTCTTTTTAAAGCTTTAATATAAGTTAAAATAAGAATAATGTCAAAATTTAACATACTGTAAATCTTTACTAAACCACAATCATGCAGCCACCAAGGTCTTCAGTCATTATTATTGCAAAAATAATGTTTTTTTAGAAATTGCAGAAGTTTAGGGGGTGCATTTAATAAAAAAAACCATGAGGCCAGGGTAGTTACCAGTTCCTCCCAGTTTTTGCACAAAAAAATAGCTGGAAAAAAAAGCAAAAAAAGAGGAGAAGATGGCACTCCCTCAAAATATTTCTATTTCTTCAGCAACATCAAATCCACAGGATAATGAGATTAGGATACACTCTTCTTTTGTAAAAGTAACAAGTCAAATAGTTGATATCAGGCTAATTTTCATTTAAACTAATTTCGTTCTCAGCTTCCTCTCTCTGAGCCCCAAAAGACAAAGGAAATTTAGAAACAACCTAGATTAAAACATTTTCACCTATAACCAAATTTGACCAGTGACCTGAACACATTACCAATGATAACGTTGTGAACCTCACTATAATTAATTTTGGCCCCACATCCTAGTTTCATTACTGTCAGTAGTGACGTATAAAATAAATGAGTTGCTTACCCTCTTGTGCTCCCATTTAGATGGAATGTGCCGAGACTTTGGCTCAGGTGCATCACTCAAGGGATGTAACATCTTTTCACCAGTAAAGAAATCCACATAGGGCTGATTGTAAAAGAAAATAAAGTACGGGCATCTGTCAGTTTACCTACCATGTATAATAACATGCAGAATGCCTATAAATTGACCTAATATATTCAAACATGGAAGTATAGAGACCATCAAAAAACAAAAAATGCAGGAAGGTGTCACTAAATTGCATTGAAACAGAAACAGCACAACTTGATAAACGTGACAGTCTATGTGTTGATCCTTTTTTAAATAAACAGGGAGTGCATTTCATACATCAATAACAGTTCACACAGACACATACATGTATTCAAAGTGGACAGACTGCAAATTATAGTAGCTGCTGAAAAATATATCTACGTGTCGTAACTGTTCCTCAGTAGGATCCACAATAATATTGGTTTTGGCTCCATTAAATCCTATACCAATTGCGGAACATTTTAGGAGGGGCCACCCACAATGTGAGCACAGTCACGGACAACACATACAAGTGAGGAAAATAACGCAAAGTAAAATTAAGATCTTATTTAACAAACTAAATGTACACGTCAATTAAATAAATAAGTAATGCACGCACACAAAATAAAACTGTGCACACATACATACCAAGATTCAACTGAAATACAAATCTATAAGTGACAAATAAGACTGTGATTTAAGGAGACGATGGTGCAATTTAAGCCTGGATTACTAATCTCATCACAGGGCTGCACCACACTTCTCGACGCTAAGACCATGGCGATGGAAGAAATCATTATTATATGATTTCTGAAGTAGATTGCATGGTCTCAAAGCCCTGTTGTCTGAGACGTAATGAAAGTCCACGGAGTTTATAATTTTATGAAGTCAACTTTGTATCATAGAGGACAAATTTGGCATTGAGACTTTCAGTTGTGGGCAGTATGAGAAATTAGTTAACCAAATGTTGACCAACAGGAAACGTGTTTGTTTGGAACATTTTGATATGTTTTTCAAGTTCATTGTTTTGTGAAAAAGCTGGCAAAACTGGTGGAGGTGATGGCAAAAATTATTCATCATCCTTGGTCCTCTCATCATTGAAGATGGAATGACAGTAAAGGTCCTGAGAATGAAGAATCTAGTAACTTTAGCTACCTTGCTAAATAACTTTTTTAGTAAAGCTTTACCTCATATGGATCATATCCTGCATTTGGGAACTGGGAACTTTGAAGTCTGTTGATTATATCCAGCTCCTCATTGGACAGAACAACTTCTTTCATAGTTGCCTTGTCTCGCACTGTCCTCCTGTTAAAGCAAATTAATTAACAAACATTTTTTAAATCTTCTACCATCATATATCTCTGATGAAAATTAATTTAAATTGCAAACGATTCATTCTTCACATGAACGTACATAATATTTCTCCGCTTTGTCTTGCAAAATGTAGTTTACAAACAAAATAATGCTTCTTGTGCAATCAGCTGTGCAATTTGTTCACACACTGAAAACACTAATTTTTCTTTATGATCTTACCAGTAATTGGGATCATCCATTTTGGATAAAAATTCATCCAGCTGAAAAACAAAATCATTTCTAACCTCTCAATAAATTATACTGTCAAAATTTCTCAATGGCACACTGTAGCAAAATGCATTAACTACTGCACTAAAATGCCAGTAAGAGACACCTGTTAAATTAGCTGATTATTTAACATTTTTAACAGGAGAATTTTGCAGCAAACAACACTGTCATTACCTTTTGAAAAAGTCAACTCCACAAAGACGAAGTTGCAGGTTGCAAAATGAACTTCCCTGCTAGCAGAGGTCTCTCACGACGAGGCAAAAATGAGTCGTGAGAGACCTCTGCTAGCAGGGAAACAATGAACAAGGCATTCTTTGATTTATGTGGTCTTTAAGGTGCCACTAAATAAGTTTGTGGAATTTATCCTTTTTCCATGCCAACATTAATTTTCTTGCCCTTAGACTCCCTTACTACCTTATACAAGCAACTGTACAATGGAAGTCCTTTTAAATGACTACTATGCAAGACACTGGTAATGCTACCCACCTCATCTGCAGTAGCTGGTTTTAGAATTCTCTTTCCATCTAAGTCATATCCTATATGTGGGTACTCATTATACCATTCCACAGGGATGTTTCCTATTGTGTTCCGAGCATCCTGTTATAAAAGCAGTTGGCATGAGAAATTTAAATAGCCATCTATAAACAAAGATAATTATTTCTTATTTCATTCCTATTTCCTCATTAAGATAATAATATTAATAATATCTACAACTACATGTTATACCTCTTCATCAGATGTATGGTCTTCTTCCAAGTTCATGGCTGATTTCTTAGCAAATTTCTCTCCTTGATTATTATTCTTTTCCACATTGTCTTCACCAGTCTCTTCATTCGGATTTCCTCCTTCCTCTCCACTTTCACTTGGGGACTCACTGCCACTTTCTTCCTCTTCTTCCTGAACAGAGAAATATTAAAAAAAACAAAGGAATATGCTATAATTTTTGTGTTTTTCCCCACCTCTCACTTACTGAGTTCAGCTATGATGCTGTTAGCCTACATGTGCCATACCCTCCACCTCCATCCAATAGGGGCCAGGGGGAGAGGGTATGATAGGCACACATGGGCTATGATGTTGCTGGCTGTTAAGACTACACTCTGTAGTTCAAACTGTTCATTGTAATCTGTCTCTGTCATTATAATACAGGCCAGTTTATCAATAGTCAAATTTTCAGTCAGTTTACTGCTGTCATTTTATTTGTTATCTTGCTTGACTCATGAGTCTTGTATTACATGATACTTATGGCTGGTAATTCCTGGTAATTCAGTAATGTTCATTCTGGTAGAGTAATATTTTAAAATTAGACAGTCAGGTCAAAGACTGACAAACATACTGATTCTTGCTCATCCAGCTCATCATCTTCAGAAGTTTCTGGCTCACTCTCCAATCCAGAAAATTCACTCTCCTCACTGTCAGATGAATCTTCATCTTCTTTGCTGTCTTGATGATTTTTGTCAAAGTAAAATAGATTCTCGTCAACCTGCAATGGAAACATAGTTCCAAATCTGAGGTCACCGCATGTTTATACCTACATACAGCAAAGCAGCTGACACTATAAGCTTAACTCTTTGGCGTCAGGCAATTTTTAGGGAAAAAAACTGCATTTTGGACCAAACCCTCTTTTTTGAACCGTGTTTTGGCTAGTTAGCATGGGAATGGCTGAAAAAGAGCACTAAGAAGGACAAATTGGATGTAATTAAGCAGCTTTTTTGTTTTTCACGCATGCACAGAAGCCAAAATTTGGACTTGTTTTTTTTGTTTTTGGTTTTACTATTTCAATTGGTTTTCTTGCTCTCTTCTTTTTCTCTTTGCCTATCTCTTTAGTTTTGTTACCCACTTACTGATTTAATCTGCAAAGAGCAGTAGGTAAATAGAATTTTTAGTGGTGGGGCAGTGGCAGATCCAGACCTGACCTTCAGATGGGGGGGTGGGGGGGGGGGGGGGTTGGTAGGGGGGCAGTCTCAAAAAAACTTTTTTGGACCCTTTGGGCCTCAGTTAATTTGGTCTAAAAATAAGGGCCCCCTGGGGGCCTCCCCTGGATCCGCCACTGGATTTTTCCCCCAAATGTTGCTTGTTTTTTTTTTTGTCTGTAAACTCTGTCAGGATTGGTCAAAATTTGCTAAATGAGCTACCAATCAAAAAGATCTATTCTCGCTGATTTTGTCAATTACCATCTTAATAGCTTAAATGGAAAGCTTAATGGGTCCAGGAAGAATAATATGCACGGGTCCATATAGACCAAAAACGACCAAAGCGGACGTCAAAAGAGTTAAGCTTATAGTGAAGACGACCTGTAACCTTTCTACTTCATAAATGTTACGAACTAAAACCTACCTCTAAGGGAGACTTCTCTTCTTGAACAACCTTATCAGAGCTTCGTTTAGGCATTCTGTGCACTAGATTTTTCTCAAAAAGCGAAATCAGCAATTCCTCTTGCAGTTAACTGAATATTCCACCATAACAGTCCGGCCGCCATGTGCAATTTCTCCAATTTCTCGTTACCATTCCTTCAACCGAGAAAGTAATATTGCACACTATATGACCTCATACATGACCTCTTTCTTGGGAATTTCGAGTCCGCTGGCAATCAAGTTGTTCACACTCCTTACGGCACGAGTAAAGGCGGACACGAGACTCTTTGGTGGATTTTTCGTGCTCTAAGGAAAAAATGCAAGGCGTTCTGATCTTTCTGCTCCTCACAGCTGGGCTAAACCTATGTCAAGCAGATGTAATCGATCTAACGAATGATAATTTTGACTCGGTAAGTATCGATTCACGATAAAAGTTTTGCACTCGTGTGCCGCGCGGTTCTAATTATCAATTCAAGCGCTGTCAAACGGTGATTGGACAAAGTATTACACGCTGTTTTTCTTCTTTTTTTTTTTCAGCATAAGCGATTAAGTTTAGATAAATTTTTTCTCTCTAATTTTCCTGCTACAAATAATTCCATTCCCATGCAAGCTTCACGATCAGTAAAATGTCATTTTATTTTAGAGTGTCCAAAGTTTTAATCTTGACAATCACCTCTTGTTTCTCTCTCCAGGTAGTAAATGGTGATAAATTTGCTTTTGTTGAATTCTATGCACCTTGTAAGTACCAGGATGATATTTAAAAAATTTATAAAAATGACCTACAGGTTCATACTTAGAAATCACTACACCAAAAATTTATTGATAAGCTTATCTTTTTGTCCCTTAAAAAAAACATACATTGTGCTTCAAATTGTATCTTTGGTTTGAATTTTTCAAACCAGTTGAAATTTTTCAAACTAGTTTGAAATTTTTAAACCAGTTCTTTTATCAATTGTCTGAAAAAGGGCCTTTTCTTTTTTATGGTGTGGTTGAAAAATAAAGGCTAGGCTTTTGGGGGTTCTTAAAAAGAATAATATTATTAGTACTTATCAGAATTTTTTATTTTAACAGTTCTTTTGCATCTCACCAACCACCCCTTCCTCCTTGTTCTGTCATTTTCCTCCTAAGAGGCCCTGCCAGGCTAAATTCCGACAAGCGACTTGGCACAAAAAGTAGCGACAGCGCGTAAAATGAAATCGCGACAAGAGACAACCTCCCTCAGCCAAATTGCGACAGTGACGGCAAAGCCGACAATAAGCAACAAGCATTTATAAACACTGACACGAGACATTTTAAAATTCAGGTGGGCAACATGGGACCCCACCCCTCTCAGCGCCTCTCCTATACCTAGGTCTTCCTAACTCCTCTTCACTATTTCTCACCTAACCCTCCCCCGCCCCATATTATAATAATAATAATAAGAACAAGAACATTTTTATAGTGCCCATTCAGTAATGATCTAGGCACTTAACAAAGTGAAAAAACTAGAATTAAAATAAATATTGATTAAAATAAAACACATATAAAATTAAATAAATCTTCCTAATGACTAAAATAATAGTTCTTAAAAAGGTGAAAAGGTAGGTTTAAAGTTTTGCTTAAAAAGACTTAGATTCCCACATGAGCGTATGTCGTCAGGTAGTTTGTTCCAAAGCTTGGGGGTTGAAACAGCAAATGCTCTAGATCCATAGGTCTTAAGGTTAAAGCTAACAGGCTTCAGACTGAGTGTAGATGGTAAGTAGTGGGTTATTAGGTCTTGAATGTAGGTTGGAGATTGCTGATGCAGAGCCTTAAGTAGTAGAATCTTGAGTTGAATTCGTTCAGAAACAGGTAGTCAGTGAAGATCGAAGAGGATGGGAGTGATCACACTCCCTAGAGCGTGTAATCTGTCTGGCAGCTGCATTCTGCACCGATTGAAGCTTTTTGATGACGTTTTTAGAGGCATGATATGATGATGATGATGATTATATAGTAGAGAATTGCAGTGATCGAGTTTGCAAGTTACAAAGGCGTGAATAAGAATCTCAGTAGTTTACATTGATAATTGTTCCCCTATGCAGGAAATGATGCAAAGATGATAAAAGGCAGATTTACAAACATTGTTGACATAGGGAAGCATAGACAGATCTAGAAACACTGTTCCTAACCTTACATGAAAGCTAACCATTTGAAATCAATGCTTAACCCTAATCACTAAAGCAAATACTTACTAAAATGTGAAACCTTGATGTCACAAGGTTATTTTACACAGTATTTTAAAGGGAGAGGTACAAATAACTGAGAACGAGTTATGTGTTTAAAAATTTCTAACCAGGTTGAAAATTTCAAACCAGTTTGAAAAATTTAAACTGGTTTAAAAAAATTCAAACCAAAGATTAAACTTGAACCACAACACATATTTCCTCAAGACATTGCAGAGGTCCAATACCCAGTGTTCTTTATTCCCACCATGATCCTCAGAATTTTCCATCTCACAATCTCAAAGTCTTTTTTCAACAGATGACCTATTCCTGAGCATGCCTATGAAAATTGAAGGATACTGGTGCCTAACATACCTTTTGGAAGATAGTTGGTTTAAAGAAAATTTATACAGTCACAATATCGACCCCCCTTTCTCTCCTTCCGTACCCCCAAACCCATTGATTGAAAGGCTTAAAAACAATAAAACATTTCAAGAGGCAAATGCAACAGCTATAATAATACGCATATGTTGCAATGAATTCACCCTTTACTTCAGGGTGATGTCCTAATATATATATATATATATATTTATGCATATTTATGCATATTTATTTTTTTTGCAGGGTGTGGTCATTGCAAGGCGCTTGCACCCACTTATGAAAAACTGGGAAAAGCATTTGCCAAAGCCGATGATGTAATTATTGCCAAAGTTGATGCTGATGGTGATAAGACACTTGGTTCTAGATTTGGGGTCTCTGGTTTTCCCACGATTAAGTATTTTCCAAAAGGAAGTACATCTGCAGAAGAGTAAGTTGCTCATTCTGTTAATACTTTTGAATATAGCTTTAAAATC
>OZ037776.1:4203835-4303835 GCA_964035525.1 Porites cylindrica
CTTTTTATTTATGTGTGGAGGGATGAAAACAGAGGTTTTTAAATACAATTATATCATACATCAAAAATGCATCATTAAAATACATCATAACATGACGGATGCTCAATAAGGGATGTTTCGTGTCAAGGGGCGAAAACTATTCGAATACGCTTTTATGTGTGGATGCACATTTATTCTGAAAACAGAGAAAAATCTCCGTTTTCAAAAATATCCAGATACATGTGGACAGGGCCTAAATGTTTGTTATGCTTTTAGGGTGTGGTCACTGCAAGAATCTTGCCCCTACATATCAAAAGGTTGGGGAAGCATTTCAGAATGAGCCAAATGTAAGTTTAACATATTCCCTGGGTACATAACCAAAAGTCAAAGGTCTGGAGAATGTCTGAAAACAAATAATTAACAATGAGGCTGAGCATCGTCTTAAAGAGATCAAGGAGGGTGTTAATCGGTCTTGGCGGAGAACACCCTCCAGGATCTCATCATTCTTCAGATAATAAGAAAGCCAAATTCAATAATATTATTGTTTTATTATCCATTCAAAATAATTCGTAGCCTGAATTTCAGACGACTACTTTGAGTCATTTTTACTCCCTCAGTAACGTCTGAAACGCCTGTCTGTTAATACTGTCCAGTGACTTCACTACTCCTTTGCTTTAATTCATGCAAAAAGTAAAGCACGATTTTCAACTGGCAAACAGAAAATATTGTCTGGAAATGTCTACATGATACAGAATTGCGTTACTGTTATTGATCATAATTCATGTTTAATGTTCAAACTGTCAACTGCATGCAGTACTCTGAACGAATCCGTTGTGATTCAGTAATCAGAGTCGATTGCAATCGTGCAATGAAATAAATACACACATGGAACACTTCGAAAACACAACAGTTTGCTGTAATTTGCTGAAAAAAGCTATTTGGTCCTTAACGAAGAAGAAAGAAAACGAGAAAGAACAGCTAACAAAGTCATTAAACTTGACTGTGGAAATGAAAAGAAGGTTGAGTTATAACTTAAATCTCAGAAAACTTCACATAAACAAAATCACTGCCAAAACCACAAAGCCGCTCTAAATCAAAAACTTACTGACTCATCACAACGATTTTTCATTTGAAGTTCTTATTTTGCAAGTAGTTCAATTTAGCCAATCAGAAAAAAAATGGAGAAATATTTTGAATGAATAATTATGATGGATTGTTGTATCAAGAACCTACTGGAGATGGACATGTACATTATAAATTCACTGGGCTTCTGCCATATGCCTGTCATAAATTTTTATGTGCTTATGCAGGGCTGTCACTAAGGGCCACTGAGGGGCCATGGATTGTCCCCTGCTACGACAAGCACGACCCCAGCTACTCTCATTGGAAACAAAAGGAAAATAGAACCAATTCAATCAGCCTTGAATCGAAAAAAAAAAAAAGCAGAGAAATCAGAACGAATTGAGCCATGCTGGCCAAAAGCAGATAGATGATGTTCAGCAACTGCATTCAGTGCAACTAACTGCTACGGCAGCAAACGTTAGTTTCAATTTTACGAAGAAAGGATTATAACTCCATTGTTATTCATATCTAATTTGAATTTCCCACTCCAACAATTTTGCTTAACAAAGAACTTAATTGGTTTCTTCTGTTTGCGATTGTAACAAAAAAATGCAAAGGTTACCGACAGTTTTTTTGCATATGTTTTTTCTTGCAAAACAAGGAGAAACTGGCGAAAAAAATGCAGGGCAATGTTTTCCTAGTGAATCAGAGGCCACATGCAAAAATTCAGCTGATTTAAAAGAAAAAAAATTACCCAAAACATCACTGAACATTATTTAAATATGAATTTTTTTCAATTCCCCACTTACAATGTACTGTTAGTAATATTGCATATATCTAGCAACTTGAGATCTTTTTTGTAGTGACAGCCATGGTTTATATCTAGTTTGTTTAAGTTGATGAGAGACGTCATTGGCACTACAGAAAAGATTGGTTCTTAACATTTTGTAGCAATCAAGAAGTTTGAAGGAATTTGTAAATTCTACAGTTACACCAGTGTCATTATTATGCATTATGGTTCCAGTCTGTTGTATGTACTCCCTTCATTGTAAGCTTGACTTGCCTGTGGTCATAGATTTTATGTACTTGATAATGATTTTACTGTTAGTAAAACTTTTTTTCCTTTTTGTCTATTTTCAGTGTGTTGTGGCCAAAGTAGATGCAGATGCAGAAAAGGATTTAGGATCAAAGTAGGACATTGATCCCAAAACTACATCACAATATTAATCAGAATCAACAACTGGCCAGAGAGCTATTTAACGAAACACGGGCATCAAATAATACCCATCACCTTTTGCAATTTTTCCTCTTGGTCGAGTGTCCATATGCTTCTCATTCTGATCATAAGTCTCAACCGAAAAATTATTTTAAGTACATTTTAAATGAAGAAATTAAAGGTTAATTAATAAATTATAAATAAGTAAATATTAGCCTTAGTTCAAAATAGTGTCTTACAAAATTTCCAACTATAATATTTTATTATTGTATTTTGATTTCTGTCTCTGCTTCACATAATAATGATGATTTGAGTTTATTTCATTATCTTTTTCAGGTATGGTATCAGTGGTTTCCCTACTATCAAATTTTTTCCCAAAGATAACAAAGATGGGGAGGAGGTATCATTAATATTAATTTTATATTATTATTATTATTATCATTATTATTATTGTTATTATTATTATCATTATTATTGTTGTTGTTGTAACAAATGGAAACGTTATTGGTAACAAAGCTAACTGTAAAATGCTATTTCCAATTTATTTCACTTAAAAAACCATTCAGTCAAAACACTATTTACACTTAATTTCCATTGAAAAAAATTCATTCCATTAAAACTATATTATATATTCGAAAAAAAAATTCATTTGTTGTTGTTGTTGTTATTATTATTATATAATTCAATTATCATGCATAAATCAAGATTATTGTTTATATTTCCCTTAAATTAGATTGAAATATTTTTAGACCCGCTAAACTAAGCTAAATGAGCCAAATTTTCATCAAAGTCTGGAGGTGTTCATGACATGTCAAAGCTTGATACCTAGACAAACAGGGTGAAAGAGGCATAAGGAAAACAACTAGTATTTCATGCAAATGTTTATATCTCACTTACCTTTAAAAAGGTGATAAAAACTAACCTTAAAAAAAACTTTCAGGTGGTCACTGGGGGTGGGTCGATCACCAAATTGGTGACCTTCACTGCTATTTTTTGGTCACAAAATTTTTTATTTTTACTCACCCTGATGATCAAAACAGTCACAGCTTGGAATATGCACACACTTTTACAAAATTTTACCATACACAATTTTTCTGATCCTAATGTTCATCTTTTATTAACTGCAGTACAGTGGAGGTCGTTCCGAACAAGACTTCATAGACTTTCTGAATGAGAAGTGCAAGACCAACCGAGTTTCTGGTGGGGGAGTGAGTGATGAGGTAAGATTAACAATAAGTGTCCTTTTAAATCTTTGGGTCAGTCAGCGGTCAGTGATGATGATGGCTGCCTCTTTTGAAGCTGGCTAGTTTTGTGTTATTTGTTTCCTTTTTTGTGTGTTTGAATAATTTAGTTTCTTGTGCGTGTGTGTGTGCGTGCGTGCGTGTTTGTGTTTTAATGAATAACAAAGCTACAATAGAATAAAGCCAATCCTGTTAAAGGGCCATAATTAGTTTTACTATAATGTGCCCTTCTCCATTCTATTCTTTTTTTTATTATTATGTACACGTAGTTTAAACAACCTTGTACTAATTGATATTGTACAACTAATGTATTATCTATAGGATGGAGTAAAAATAAAATACAAATACAAATACAAAATATTTGGTGTGGGAAATATGAAATCAGAGTAAAATGGTAAGAGTTTATGTGGAAACAGCATACCAAATGCTTTTTGTTTTTTACTCCTTTGTCAGGCTGGCAGAATTGAGAAATTTGATGGATTTGCCAAGGATTTCATGGCTAATCAGGTAAGATTTAAAAAAAATAATAATAGCATTTCTTTAATAATATTAGGGAGCTTAAGCAACGATAATGACAATGGTGGTGATTATATTCCCTAAAAAGTGAACTTATGCGCTTTCAATATTATCATCGCTCTTATTCCATGTTGTCTAATTTGTCAAAATGTTGGTGAATTTTTCTGGAATAGAATTCTAAAGGACTGTATGTAAGTTTAAAAAAATAGAAAATCATTGGTTCACTTCCTCCATAAAACATGGAATTTGGCAGTTTCACGTCCTTTTCTTGCATTGATGCTTGTCTGTGAGCAACGTTGTTATTTTGCTAATCTAAACGTATTGGTTTTTGCCATTCTTATCACCATCGACGTTGTCTCACTTAAGATCCCTTAGCTAAATCTCTCAACCTTAACATGTCTAAGTGTGACACAAAAATTTACTTTTATCAACCGAGTTGGTAAGGTACCATGGATTGGCCACTGTAAGGGGATCGAGAAGTTGACGTTTGGATTGCATGTCCAATGCAGCAACGCTACAGCTTCTTTAGAAACTAACCCCCTCATTCATCTCATTGTGATTGTCTTGTGTTTGTTTGTTTGTTGTTAGGATAAACGTGATGCAATCCTGGAAGAAGCCAAATCCCTCATTGATGCACAAGAAAATACAAAGTGAGTTATTTGACAGAAATGTAGAACCAATACATCTTATCTTCAAATGAAAGAAATTCTTGTCTTCATAATAATAGGCCAAGGCCAAACATACACGTACCATAAGAAATTATAAATATTCTTTAAATTGCCTTTTTGGTAGTGCTTTAAGTAAACCTGACTTTGCGTTATCTCTGGTTCCTAAAATACTTTTGTAATTGATAATGAGAAATCGCAGCAGTGTAATTATTTTGGTCTTTGTTGTTACAATGACACAACAGTGGAATTCAAAGGAAGCTGGAGCTAAAGCTTGTGCTAAAACCTGTACCTTTATCAGTTTCATGGTTAATAGAGGTTCTCTTGTGTTCTGATTCAGAATGGCAACGTACTACACTAAGGTCATGGAGCGTGTGCAGAGTAAGGGAGATGCTTTTGTCATTAATGAGATTGAGCGCTTGAAACGTCTTATTGGTAAGATTTTGTTTTTACTGTGATTGCGATAAAAAATTCTGTGTTCCATGTTTAAAAAATAGAGTGGGGAAAAACAGAAAAAAAGGCTGATTCACGTTGGGAAATAAAATGATTAATCATGTAAAAAGGGCTAAAATAATCCTTTTTTCAAAGTTATAAAAGAGTTCCCTCATTTCATGGTTGATAATGATAATGCAGAAATTACTCTTCTTGTTCTTAAGGTTAAGGTGTTTAAGTTAAGGAACATGCCGGATATTTTTACGCACACCTTATTTTCATCAATATAATTTTAAAATTTCATACCCTTGTCAGACATGTAAAATTGTTTCCTGTACGTAAGTCCACAGGGTAACCAATGCAAAATCTCGCACCTTCTAGCTAGTGTGGGAGCCTGCAACCAGATACATTGTATTGTATATCCATGTTGTGGTCAGTTGACAACTGTCAAAATAGGGTATCTGCTGACCAGTATCACATAACCATATTGCAGGCTCAGGAGTCAACCATTTGAGGTGACATGTTTTTTTTTTAGTTGTCCACGAACAAGTTACCAGTTTTTAACTGATCGCAGGCTCAACTCCAAGTGGATTTCTTTGCAATGTTTACAAGTTTATCGTTTGAAATAAATTATGAATTTATTAACGGGAGCTTCGCTTTCAGCCTTAAGTAAATATATATATTAAAAATAATTATATCAATCTCATCTCCTCAATACAGACGGTGATATCAATACTGCTAAGAAGGATGAGTTCAGCATGCGCCGTAACATTTTAAAACAGTTCAAGGCTGAAGCTGCCAAAGAAGAGCTGTAAACCCAGTGGTGATGTTTAAAACAATTTGGTGTGTGACAGACATGTTTTAAAGTGTTTACAGTGGTTACTAATCTCACACAGCCATTTGCGCTTCATTCAAGCAAAAACAACAACAACGTCAAAACAGCAAAACAGTTATTACCATTTTCATTTTACTTAATTGCAATTTCTTGGCATGCAGATCCTAGAGAATGCTGTTTTGTGGGTGACGATCTTGAAAGTAAACTGTTTTATTATTTTGCATTTCTGACACTATGGTCTGTTTCTGGCTCATTGATTATAAGTCCATTACATGAAGCTTCAAGAATAAAGTGATATTGTCTTGGCATTAACTAAGGTTGTTTGGACAAGTAAGAACTTCTTCAATTTGTTTTTTCTTAAACTGCTGATTATTGTTATACTTCTGTTGCTTTGAGTCTAGGCAGGATAAATATTGTAAAGCGTTAACCCTTTAAACACCAATATCTTTAGAGTGATCTCCATACATTTCCTCAAAGAATTAGTTAAGAGAATGTGATAAAAGATCAAAGCATTTCCCCTTTGGGAATCATTTTCTTAACTCTCCTACCCTTTCCTCTTACCGATGTATAGATATTCTCATGAGAAATTGATGTTGGTCTTTAAGTAAATTAACTTCAGCTGAGTGGAAGTGAAGTGCAATGGTTGTGTCTTATTGGTAGCCACTGTGACCCCTCCTTGCACTGAATATAAAGCGTAAATGACTCCACTTGTGCTAGAATATTTTGCTTGTGTAACTGGAAACGTATTTCAGATTGTCTTGACCGTATTGTTTTGTTTTGTTTTGTTTTTATTTGTCCTTGAATGGCATTATACTTTGATAACTTACCGGGGATTAACACTGCATGAAAATCAGGGATTGATTAACTTGAAGAAAAAGAAGAAAATTTAAGTTTCCTCCTCCAAGTCTTGTTTTCCTTACCACTGATTTTTTTCAGCTCAGAAAGTGGAGGTTTTTACGCAGTGAAATCTTTTCCACCGACATCATATTCAGATGTGTATTTTCATAACTTTTGCCACAACTGTGTAACTTTTTATCCAGCTAGTTAATGCTCTTTCCTATACAATTCATGTAATAGCAAATTAATGTTGTACACAGCACCTTGCCACTTTTATAGAAAATAAATAACAATGTGACTTATTTTTTTTGTATGTATAGTCACTGCTATCTCTGCCAGTACCTTAGACCATGAGCAATCATCCTTCTTTTCTCAGAGCCACGCTTGGCAAGCATAAAGTAAGATTATGCAAATTCAAAAAGGGGTGAGATTAGGGTGCAAAGAGGAAAATTTTTTTCCACTCAGGCTTCCACACAAATCTGGCAAACCAGATTTTTTCAGGCTCTTTTTTTGGCAACTGTGTATTAGTTGCATCTTAAACTGAGATGAGCCTCTTTGCGTTTATTTCTTCATTCCATGAATCCAATGGATGAAATTCAGATATTTATTACTTCATCTTTGTTAGTTGAATATTAAAGGCAATATTATTTTTACTCTCAGCTCTATACAAAGACAACACTGTTTTAATACTAATTCGTTGTTATTTACAAACACTCCCATTTTAAAAGGTGATAACTCAATAAACATGGGCACACATTTGTCTCCATTTACAATCTGCATATTCCTCTTGACTTGCAAATATTTTAAAGTCTATTATGGCTGAAAACATATGTATTTTTTTTTTCATTTGGCTAAAACTTCACTCAGGTGCTTGTATAGTTTTTTTTGTTGTTAAATAACAGTGGATTTCAGTGGAAATTGTTAACACAAAGAAGTGGGACAAAGCTGATCTTTTTGCGATGTAACAGACTGTATACTGCATTCAAGCTTTCAAGGCTGCAGTTGAGTTCCATGAGTATTGTTCATTTTTATCGCCAATGCATCGCTGCAACACTGAAAAAAAAAGTGTGCTGTGTCAGTTAAATGTGTAAAGTACATGTGCTAAAGTTACAAGCTAACAAATGCAGTGCTGTAACAGAGTTTTGTTATTTCTCAGGGGGAGTGGATGAAATTTTTATCTGCATAGAGAAGGGTGAAGTTAGAATTCTCTCAAATGGGGGTAAAACGTTTTCATCAAACTGTATTTTAATATCAAAAGGAATATGCAGTTTAAGTAATAGTGACCACAAATTCCAAAGAAAATAATGATTGCATAATATCAGCTTGAAGATATGAGGAAACGTATAAAGAGCCATATATTTATTATCATCTGGCTATATTATTATTGGGAGCTTATAAAGTAATGAACAAACTTACGTAGCCCTTGGGTGTGCATGACGGTAACGACTACTGCAAAATGAATACAACAAAACTGCATTAACAATACCCAAAACTCCTACCTTCCATGTATTTTTTGTTTTTCCTTTTTTCGTTTTTTAACTCCTTGGAAGCTTATATTTCAATGTCAGGTCTTGAGAAGTGGAAGTGGGGGGGGGGGGGGGGGGGCTTAAAATAGAGGGGATGATGGATGGGAGGGAAAGTAAAACAAAAATAAATGAAAATTCATTTTGGGTAATTTCAACAGAAAAAAAATGGACAATGTATTTGACGTGTATAAATTGCACAATAACAGTTAGCTTGTACTAACAATCAGGTTTTAAAGCTATTATTACAATGTCAGAAAACTTACTAGATTGTTGCAGGGATAGGACGCTGACCCCTTATGTCTATATACGGCTCCTGTCTGAGAGAGTACTGTAAAAAAAAAAGATGACATGAGCCATATTTAACCTATTTGCAATAATATTGCAAATAGCTCACATTTCTGCAGTTTGAATTTAACTTGTAAGAATCATTCCAAAGTGAAAGAGTACAGAACGTTTGGCTCAAATTTCCTCCTGATGGAAAAGAAAATTTATTTTGGCATATGCCATGCCAACCTCATGTCTCCAGGGCTTTTCCCTTAGAAGTGGAAGAGGTAGGAGACAAGGCTGATGCTAGCCTGCAAGTAAGCTCTCCAGGGCACTCTGGTTCTCTCCTTCCTTGTTTACCCCGTCACCAGAGTGCCCCAGAGAGCTCGCTCGCATGCTAGGCTGATGCAGAGGCTCTCTTAGGGGAGGGGGGCAGGTACGTATGTCCCTAATCTGAATTTCAAATATGGTCTTTTAGCGTTTTGAGGATTAGGCCATGTCCCTGTTGGCATTTAACCCATCTTCATGGCAATTAGCCTCCCCCGCAGACCTTGTTAAGGGAGTTCATATTTCTTCCCTCCTCTTCTGTGGGCTACATGTCGATTGTCACCATGTAATCTTGTCTTTTGTCACTGTTTCAACATTGATGGCTTGTCAGAATTTTACCCTAACGGGGCCACGATACAGATTTGATAAGCTTTTTATGCAATAAAACACCGATAGAAACGAAAAAAGTCCATGGGAAAAGTGACGCAATTAGCTGCACTCAACCCCTTCACTCCACCCCCCAATGGAATTAAGTAATTATGGTGATGTAGTAAAGGGAAGAAATGACTATTTGTGATGTTGCAAAGCTGCAGATGTATTAAACACTATTTTTGTTTTGTTTTTTTTTGGTTTTCTTTAATGTGGAATAGTTTGTTTGACACATTTTAACTTCTAAAGCAAAATTCCTCAACTTGAACATTCCTAGAACTGTTCCTTACCCTCCATGAGCCCGTCTCCCTTGGTGACAGATATCGTGTTGCATAACCATTAAACCTCATTTGATCAGCAGAGTATTTAAGATATGGCTCAGGCATGAATGTATAAGGTTCAGATGGTTCTGGGGAAGAAAGAGTTAATAGCAATTACTTACTGGATGTATGCATGGGGGTCACAAATCATTTTGACTCAATATGGAAAAATTCTTTGTTACCATAAGAATTGGCAAAACTTGCCAAGTACATGATTGTATCATTTTATAAATTTATAGTGTGGATCAGGGGCGGATCCAGGATTTTTTTTAGGAGGGGGTGCACTTGTCTCTTGCTCTACTTCAACACCAATAAATCACATAGTTTTTTTTTGCAGAATACCAGTTGTATTAGAAAACCGCAGGTCATCCCGGGGGGGGTGTGCACCCCCTGCACCCTCCCCCTAGATCCGCCCCTGTGGATATGTACAAGTTTACCACCTCAAAGGTAAATTTCAAATCCCATGGTACGGTTGATCATCCCTGAAACAAGTACTATTGGCTTTTCAATATTCGATAAATACATGAATTCTCCAAGCAGTTTGTATAGGTCTATATGGACACATTGCGGACCTGTTAACTGACAAGTGCAACGAAATCATTCAATATCCTCCTTACCGTTTGGAGCGAGGGGAGAAGGTTGTCTTTCTCGCGTTTTTGCTGTCATAGATCGCTCCAAAAATTCCGCCATTCCCCTGTGAAAAAAACACACATACTTAAATTACTGGTAACAAAAGCAAATCCTTTTTATGCAAGTGAGGAAACAGTTTTAGCCACCAATCCCATAGTCTGCTACACAGCCGTTTTTAGTGTCGTCACGCAACGCTCCTGAGCGTTGCGTGACGACACTAGAAACGGCTGTGTAGCAGACTACCAATCCCATCGATGTTTTAGAAAAGGGAAAAAATGGTTTCACATGTCGGGGAACACTACTTTTCTGATATCTTTGGCGAATTCTCTGTGCCTTTTTTTTTAAAACACAGACAGTTCTCTTGAGTTTTTCAAGGGCCCATAGACTGCTAGTCTGCTACACAGCCGTTTTTAGAGTCGAGCGTTGCGTGACGACACTAAAAACGGCTGTGTAGCAGACTAATAGACTGCGAGCAGTCTCTCTTTTTCAGATATATTAGGGGAAGTGTACGCGCGCGCTCATCGTGTCTCGCGCTCGTGGTTCGACGAACCAAGAAAAAAAGGGAGACTGCTGGTAGTCTTCATCACCTACGACTTCCAGTATTTTTCGGTTTGGCTTTGAAGAGGGTGGGGAAGAAAAATATGCGGATGGGCTCTTTACAGAAGAGGAGCTCTAATCTCTAATAAGTAATGGGAACAGGAAGTAATTATTAAAACTATGTGTAAAGTGGCTGCTTTTAACGTAACCAACTTGATATCCCATGTTAGTATTTTCCACTGAGAGACAAATATAGGCTTTACTAGAGCGAGTTAATACTGAACCGTGAGCGCTGAAATGAACGCTTGCGGAACAGATGATTATTTGTTTTGCAGCGTTTTCGTTGTACCTTGAAGTAGATCAGGTACTAATTAGTAATGAAGGTTAAACCCGGCATTGTTCAATTGTCATAGTTCATTTTGAAAGCCGACCCATTTCATTTGCCTTTTAAATCTCTATCACTGTCTCGCTTTAATCTGTTAAGCCTGTGGTTTTGTTCCAGAGATCTAAAGCTCTGCACAAACTCTTCTTACCAACAGAAACGTTTGCTAGAGTAAACAAATAAAAAGTGCATCGAGGATAAAATAAAATACAGCGTAGCGAAAGCACACAACTACGGTAATTTTCTCAAAAAGAGTTTCCTTGTGTTCTTGTCATGAAAGAAAAAATAGAAAGAACGCCTCTCACGTGAGCTGAATAGCCGACCGTAAAAGAGACAAAGGTTTTGCAGGGATATTATAATTGATTATTTTACTTTGCATGTTTACTACACTGCACAGAAAAAGTTATGTAGACGGTATTTTGGGGGAATTTTCTGTTGATGTGCGCCGTGTAGTTTCCGACAAACTGCCTACAGCTTAGTAAAACAACCTGTTAGTACGCTCTTGGCTCGTGATATTAAACCTACCCTGATTCAATTGGCTGGTAGGATGTAGACTGAAGCTGGCGTCCCGTCTCGGTTATTCTCTGAAAAATAAACAAACAGTCAACATGAAATTTTAAGAAAAATAATTTAAGGCTTTAAGATTCCACCAAAAATCCGCTGAGTTGTAACGGCGGTATTTAATGCCACACTAGGTAATAAGTGCACGGTAACTAGATATCACCTTACCGTGCCTGACAACGGCTTCTCAGCTGGTCTGAACAGTGTGATAGTGCTGCTTTTGAAATCATCTGCAATACAAAATGAAAGTTGGATTCAAAAGGGTTGTCTTATCCTTAGCCAAATATCTTTACTTTTCCGATTGCATTAACCGTACTCCTGGTCAAGGGTGTTGTAGTCCGTGAATGTTCTTCTGGTAATTTATGCACAGCCGTATCCATGTCCATACGCCGGAATGTTGGTAGCATGGGATGATAAAGGCCTTCTTTTACTGACGCTAACATGTGTTTTCTATGCGCCAAAGACGGATGCCATCGTTGAGTTGTGATCGACATCGTAGGTCCTCCGAAGCGCGAGCAAGATGCAAAGGAACGCAACCGAGTCACTCGCGATTGACAATCCTGGAGTTTAATATTTCCAAAGTCTCTCAGCCAACCTTGTCACCGCTTTGTTGTATCTATAACTTTTTTTTTTAAAGACGTAAGGCTCTCGACCAATCAATGGGGCGCACTACTATTGTGAGGTAATCTTACTCTGTGACGTATAATCCGTCTGAAATCAATCTAAATCAGACTTCTCAATTCGTCGGCAGGTTTTTTTTTCTTTTTCTGAAGCTCATTCACTTCAAAGCTTTTTAAATACCCAGCATTACGCAAGTGAAGTGATCACGTAGGGCCTGCGGTTTTGTTAGCTTGAAACTTCTAATACTAGGTCAAACATAATTACCAGCCTCTAGGGAATCACTACAATAGATAACCGTTATGTAAACACCATCTGCTGGGTGCTAATGACTGTAAATTTGTATTGACAAGCCTGCTTAGCAAGCGAAAGTACTTTCTCGACGATTTCGAGTGCAAACGCTTGCTACGCAGGCCATGTGTTGACTAGTTTGCCAACCCAGACGTATTTCCGTCAGTCGGTACTATTATTTGATATATTTTGCGTCGCTCAAGTTTTGCAATTGTGGAAACTGTCTTTATAATTTGGCAGAAAAAAGGGCAAAATAGCTGCAGCAATTAAAATTTTTGCGGTTTGCCGAACGACCTGAAGGTGGCTTTGACAAGATATCAGATGATAAAACGGAGGATTACCTATTAACTTCAATTGAAACATTTTAATTATTTACTATCAAAAGCTCATTTTCAGTTGTCCTAAGTGTCACTTGGATATGCTTTGTTTACTGAAATTAAGGTGAAACTCGTATATTGCTTTGCAAGCGAAGAGATTCGGTAAAAACGTTTATTGGCTTACTTTACTTTGTATCCAAAAATGGAAAATATTTGTGAGCACCAAGTTGACTTTCTCTTCTTTTACAACTAACTTGGCCTTGACCTTGAAAGTTTTGTTTTAGAAAGAAAAACTCGAGTCATGAAAAGTCACGAGTTCTTCGCAAAGATATGTTACACGAAAGTCTCCAACAAGGGATCACGAAAGAAATTTAATTTATACAAGAAAAATGAGAATCTTCAACTTCATTTATGAATTTACTTACTTGAAAAGGGAGCTAATAAAATAATTTTTTTCGCCTTCGGCGCTTCACCTGTTGACGCTGTTTGTTTTCTTCAACTTCAGTGCGTGCGCGCGCGCGCTATGATCGTAGATCATGTTTAACGCGCGCGCGGTTGCTATGGAATGCTGTGTTTTCATTTGGTTCATTGAATTCGTTTTGTCTGTGCTCCCGGTATTGAGTTTCAAAAAATATGAATCTAGCTCTAAATTATCTCGAAAATAGCGTGAGTTTAATAGGTTTTTTGAATTTCACTGGAAAATAAGAAAGTTTCAAGGATTAGTTATTGACAATTTGACATTGTAGTGTTCTAGAGCAACTATTTTCTTTTTCAAACAAATCGTATTTTATGTATTTAAGCTCAGAAATATGACTAACAGATTAGTTCGATTTAGGTAAGAGTGATAAAGGTTTCAGGTAAATAAATTTACCCATGGCCAAACATATGTCATTTATCAGTTTAGCAAATTGTTTAAAGACAAAAGTGGTCCTGTGATTGTTTAAGGATCATAATACGATCCGCAGGCTAGCTAACTCGGAGTAAAAATTTGGTCGAGATTAAACCTGTGTATTGAAGAGAGAGAATTTGCATGTCTTAGAGAGCCCATTGAGCCCACGAAATTCCATATATAAAACCACTTCTATTAAACGCGTATCGACAGTTACGGTAAATCCAGTACATGCTAATGAAGGTTACAGCAGCAGATTGAATTAAATGTTACCTTCAGAGAATAGTTGAAAAGATTTGAAAGTATATTCACCGGCAGATCTCGACGTGGAATTCCTGCAGTGCTCTATCGGCAATTTACACAGAGTTTTATCACGATCCATTTGTCGATAGGTGGGAGGTTTAGGGTGAATCATGCCCTCCTTAACTGCAGCCAGCATTCTTCGCGGAGGTGAGTAGCCATAGTCCGTTCCGTGAGGTCTCACGGCGTCGTGTTGGCTAAACCTGATCCCTTGACGATCATAATACCGGCTGCTCAACGCAAGCTGCAGATGACGCGACATTTTAACTTCACGATCTGTTGTCCTTCGTAGAGTTATTCAACGATTGAACAAGGTAACTATGCAGTATCCGTTTTACTCAATGGATCATATTCCTCGTGTGTCGACGCGCGTGAATCCAGCCGACCGAGCGCGAAAAGTGGAAGACTGGTACCAGAAAGCCACCCCGTTCCTCTCCAATTTTTCTGCGATCAGGCAGTCCTTCTTAAGGGATTTTTGTCTGGGAGGCGAGGGGACTTTCGCGAAAAAACAACGCCTGATTGTAGGTTATCGAACAAAAGAGGCAAGGCTAATTTTTCAGTAGGGAAAACATGTAAGACCAGGAGCCCATGGTAAGACCCTGAACTGAGAAGGAAGGACGTGTCTTTTGTAATAGTAGTATAAGAACAAAAATTATATTCCCAACTGTAAAATCAGCCATGCTTCTTTTGTTTGATACTTTAATTTATAGCTGATTAGATACTTTATTAGGATTCGGTCCTTCTATTTCGTTGGTTCTTGCTGCCAAAATTGAATTTGAATGTAGGTTACTATTTCCTTTCTCTGGAGATGTCTGTTGCGCCAGGAGACCCCTCTGAGCGTGCAGTAAGATACATTAACTCGCGCGTTCTTCCAATCTGCTCCTGCCCCAAACATAACTACTATATAAAGCCGAGTGATAGACATGATTTGGTCAAGTAAGGAAATCGCTCTTCTTGCAGACTTACTAGTTTTTTTTTTTGGTTTTTGTTTTTTTCCTTTTATACAACATCATAAAAACCGAGATCAGCTGGTTCCCGAGTCGTGCAAGCGAATTGTAAGAGTAATAACCTTGTTACCATGGAAACATATACGGTACAACTCTAGCTAATTTGGAACTGATACAGTAGATAGACTAGATACATTTAACCTTTTATCTTATATCACCTCTACTACATGGTGTTGAATGACGCGAATGGTCATCTACCAGCTTTCTAAGAACTTCATCCATATCCATTCGTCTCAAAGTTGGAAGACATGGATTATACAGCCCTTCTTGCTTCACAGCCGTCAGCCTGCGTTTTGGGCCGAAAACTAGAGCTGTACCCGGTAAATTAAGCGTATGTCCCTCCTTTACATTCGCGTCCAAAGTTTTCCTGCCCAGAGTACAGGGTTTGGCCCAGAGCGTGTAATATTTTGTAGCCATTTCTGGCAAAATATTTACTTAATTACACCGCGCGATTGAGCTTGTTGCTATCTATTGAGATAAACTTCCTGAGCCCACAAAAGGAACTTTTAAGCTGTTTTCAGACTGTTATAAATAATATATTAGAGTCAACCGGTTGTTTTTCATTAAACAAATCGCCAAACCAATCGCAGCATCAGAGAAGTAAAAATAGTTTTAATAACTGGTTGATTTATTTGCCTATCGAAATCAGTCGTATGTATAGCTTTACTTCTTTTCTTTTTCTTTTTGTTTTGCTATCCCTGTGTTGTTCAACTTTTAAATGAAACCTTCTGCATTCATCGAAACAATATCCTTCATTAGCTCTTTCTGCCCGAAATTCCACGCATGATAATTTGTCGCCGTGGCTACTTCAATTCCAAGAGAGAATGATTGTAAATGCGCATAATTTATCACCATTCAATTTCCCCTTCATTTTCTTTTACATCGAATATCGTGAGAATTAATCCCAGGTGATCGTATCCTTACTTCGCAAGACCTCCCTGAATAACTATTGATGTTACGAGGAGAAATTTGGTAATACAGTCAACTCCCTCTAAGACGGACACCTTTGGGACTGGCAGTAAGTGTCCGTTTCAGAGAGATGTCCGTCTTATAGGGAGTCAAATAAAGGGAGTAAAGAAAGGCAGGGACCAACTCTAGGTGTCCGTTTTAGGGAGGTGTCCGTTAAGAGAGAGTCGACTATCACTAGTGGGGATTAAAGGTGGCAGGCGCAAAATGGTGAGGGGGGTGGAGGGGGGGGGGGGGGTGGGTGGAGGAAGAAAAGCGCGAAATAGAAAAAGGGAGCGGTTTCCCTTACCCTCTCTCTCCCCAATCCCCCTCCCTTTTTACCTTCCTCCCATTTCGACACTTGCCACGCAGGCTACCTTGACACCATCACTGGTGTAAATACAGGTTCGTTTAACAGAAAATATAGGAAGAAACGTTTGAAACAAACTAAACCATCCGTCCCCTTCACAAAGGGTGTTCGTTTAACACAAGGTTCCACTGTATTTGAACTCTTCCTGTTGTACCCTGCACCCCATGCGCGCGTTCTTCATTTGTGGGAAAGGTACTCTCTCTCTCTCTCTATGCACGGCTGAGGCCCTCATGGGGGAGTCCAAAAGGGCCAACAGTCGACCTGAAGGCGCCTACAGGGAGATAATCTCTCGCCATGACAGAGGGATATTGAGAGACCCTTGGGAACGGGAAACAGGGGATTTGGAAAATGGGAACAAAGTAGAAAATTGAAAATGAAGTTGCTGATAGGGCAAGGGTTCAAGTTGGGTTTTGTTCCCATTTTCCATTTTCCCGTTTCCCGTTCCCCGTTCCTCACTTAAATAACTTCCCATGAGACAACAATTCCGGAATAATCACAGGAAGCAACACATAAGTTTCCTTTTGTTATGTTTTTAATTACTGTCTTCAATTACATACCATGTTATTGTACTAAGTGGCAGGTAAAATTCCAGAAACCACTAAAAGTATTACTAGGTTATTACTGAATAAAAGAAAATTATAATTAGGATATGCAGGAAATATAGTTTGTTCTTATACAGGCAATACACATGTATAAGCTAGATACATACAATTTATTAACTCTTGCGCACGAAGTTTCCTTTGTATAGGATTTTCTTGAAATGAAATACAGCTACTCGTTTACATAACATAAAAACATACTTCAAAGAATTTAGTGTTGAAAAACTATGGACCGCTTTCCAGTTTTCGAAAAGCAATTATTTTCTTTCCTGTTTGATTACTTTCTTTTGAACTGGCAATTGCAAACTATGCAGCACGCTTTTAACTGATTAAAAGCTATGACAGGTTTTTATCCGTCGAGAAGAGCTGGCCGATCAACCTACTCCCGTTTCTGGGTCTATTTATCGCACAATTCTTCCAGTGCACTGGCCTTCCTTTGAAACGATTACATATGTCATGTTCTGGTATTGCTGACCTGAGACCGCTGGAAAACTGCTCTATGCGCCAATCAATGTATGAATTACATAACAATGATCGCTCAGCAATTTACAGTTTACCCATGAATGAGCAGACATTTCGCATGTCCACTTTGTGGGCCTGATAGAGGATTACGTATGGAGGTGAAATCCTAAGGCGTGACGTCACCCGACTGAAAGCTAACGAGAAGCACACTTCTGCGGTTTTAGTTGTTTCTTTACATTGCACCATTGAAGAAATAAAACAGTCCTGAACTTTGCAGGGAAACAAGAAAAAAGAGTAACCGCGAGGACATTCCTGTCACTGACAAAGTTTACTGACCATTAAAATAATGCAATAGTAAAATAACGTTATAAAATACTAGAATCCTTCACCTATACGAGTTAAAAACTAGTTATGATCGATTAACCGTTAAAAAAGTGTGAAACGTCATAGTCAGAAGGTTGCCGCTGCTGTTGTTCCTGCCCTTGGGCCCAGTCCCTTCGTCTCTGTTGTGCCCGAGAAGGGGAAGTGCTGGTCCCAGACCCCTGCATGCCATACTGCACAAGTTCATGGCCTGAAAAAGAAAAGACGCTAGTTTTAAAAACTGAGTTTTGGCTACAGCTTTCTTGACGTGTTTTCACATCCTCTGTAATCGTGTTTAATGACACTGTTGAAAACGAATTTTCCTTTACCTTTCCATCGACACAATACAGTGGCGGATCCAGGGGGTGGGGGGTGGGCAGGGCGGTCATCCATCCGGACCTCAGTTTGGTCTAAAAATAACGGGGGGCGGGCCCCCTGGGACCCTCCCCTGGATCCGCCTCTGCAATAGCCTTCATCTTACGCGCGCGGGATACAGAGGCAGCGCGAGCGAGGAGGATAAATACGAGGAATGAGGTAGTGCCGAAGTTCAGATTAATTTCGTAGCCTGCTACGGAGGCTATCAAAATACAGAAAGCGCCAAGCAATGTTAACGTGTTAGGCATTTTTCCTATGAAAGCAGCGGTTCCTAAAAAGAAACCTTGCCAGGAGCCTATGACCCTGACCTTGCCCATTTTCTTTTTACCTTTTTTCTGGCTGTAAAAACGTGAGCAACGAAAAAAATAGACTTGCTATAAGTCGACCTCTTGGCGAGCGGAGCGACGAATTCGCGAGAGGTCTTCGTCCCGCGCCATATGAAATCCGACGAAGGACGTTTTTTTGAAAGTCTACGAAAAAAGAAAGGAAACATTTTACCTGCCGAGGAGTTCTGCCCCACACTACCAGGCAAAGGAGATGCTGCAGCCCGATCGGCTAAAAGATCTAGCGGATCCTAAGAAGACAAAGAAAAAAGCGCCATTAATACCTTGTTGATCTTTGAAAGTGGCAAACAATCATGCAAGAACAAATTTCCAAGAATCTTAAGTTGACAGTTGCATCAACTGATGTCCAACCCAAGGCTGCACCACTAAAATGAAGAAAAGGTAAAGACCGGCACAAGGTAGAGAAGAAGGGGAGGGGAGGGGCAGGAAACGATGTGTGGACACTTCTAGGTTGATTATATTTTACTAATTAGTTCCTACTGAAACTTTACTGGCGTATGTTTGCTACCGGTACCTTATTTTTACTATTCAAACATTTGAAATAATTTCAAAGAAACCAGGGCTTGAAAAACTTGAATTCCAGCTTGTCATTTGGGCAAGCAGCTCTCACATTTTTCTTGCCCTGGGACACTTCTTACTCATCTTAACCCTTTAGGTGCCAAGAGTGACCAACATCAATTTTCTCCCAACAACATCAGCAGATCATCAAGAGTAAAGGTTCTGAGAATTACTAAATTGATTACTCTTTAAAATAATCTCACCTGGACTGGATGGCCTCCCTCATGGCCAAATACATCAAAAAATATGCTATTATCCAATACCATAGGGTGATTTGCCAACTGATACTGAATATTCTCAAGATTCTGTGAAATGTAATCTACTTGATCACCAATAAAATTCCTGAAATTAAAGAGAGAATCAAGTTACAGCAAAGTCCAATCTTTAGGTGCTAATATTGTACAAGAAAGTTGGTTCGTCATGCTCAAGATCCTAGCACCACTAAGAATTAGTGTTACAATCAACTCTATCTAAGATAGACACCTTTAGGAACAATACTAAAAGTCCATCTTAGAGAGATGTCTGTCTTATAGAAAGTTTAATAAAGTGAGTAAAGAAAGGCAGGGACTAGCTCTAGGTGTCCGAATTACGGAGGTGACCGCCTCATAGAGGTGTCTGTTAAGAGAGGGTTGACTGTATTAGAATTATTACTGGTTAAGTTTATGTTAGATATTCCCCATTAAGCAACTATTCTAAGGTTTTGATTGTATATGTTTCTCACTAAACTGAATACCTTCCTGAAAAAGCCTCCACATTAAAATATCCCTGACAAAAGAATCACTATAAAAGCACTACACTGATTTTTGGTTTCCGAAAGAAATGTTCTGCTCAAACAATGCCATAAATTGAATCATTTATCAGAGTGAACTTGTCATTTTTGTGATAAATAGTTACAGCACTCTGGGTGGCATATTTTTGGACACAGATATTTGAGATGGCCTGAAAGAAAATAAAATGCTATGTGACAGAGGAATGCTGGGGAATATCAACTGGATAAATATTTCAGAAAGTATGCTGGTGAAATATCTATGTGGAACAGTGGAAATCTTAAGTATGTACGATTTTAACTACACACTTTCTTAACTAGTTACGAGTTGCAAATGATTAGTTTTGACTGTTAATGTAGTTAATAGTTACAAAGTCAACGGACATACGGTAATCTCCCAAATATGCATCTTATTTCTTTAACACATTTTTTTTTGAGAGGATTAATGCAGAGTGGGACTTATCAGAGATAAGAGGTGAGGTATTTAAAAACTGAAATTGCAACCCTAGGTAATCCATTCTATTTCATAAATGGTATTCTGTAAAACTCAGAGTCTATTAAAATCTCTTGCAGGGCACCTAGTATTTTACATGGAACCTTTTAGTTAGAGCAATCTAAACATAATCAGTAAAATTAAGTTATAGAATTTTGTTTACCTTGAGTGATAGCTTAGTTTAACAAAACAAATCATGGAAGTTGGGGGGGGGGGAGGGCTGCAAATTTGAGTGAGTGGTTTAATACTGTAACTTTTAACTGTTCAAAAGGGGAGGGGCATTATAAGAGAGATTACAGCATAACTTGACATCTTAGATTCTTTTCTATTTTTCTGAGCTTTCTTACTAGCTACAAAGATTACAAATGCGGGACATCTGACTGCAAAACTCAATGCACTGCCTACAGACGTTGATCTGCATTATTTATCATTGCAGTAATGACCCAACTGTAGTGATAAATAGCCTTTCAACAGATCAAAGAACACTACCTCTCTAGAATATCTTCCTGAGAGAGTCCCCGCCTCATAGGGGCATTTCTTATAGTATGATGCTCATCGTACGATTGAGGCTCCAAAATGTGAGTTGGATGGACCACAGGGGTTTGTGTCTGCTCTTCAGGGAAAGTGACCACGCCGGTGGATACACATGGCTGTACAACTGAGGCTTGTGGGTATGTGGGTGCTAAAAAAAAATTTGAATAAGCAAAGGTTAGATAAAGGAAGAAAGGTTGATTTCCACTGTCACATAACGTTCATGTGTGTATATAAAATTCATATGTCTGTAACTAAAATAGAGGCAATGTATGGAAAGTAGAGTTGAAAGGAAGGTTGAGTGGGGTTCAACTTTCAAGTTAACACGTGGCCTTCCATACATCATCTCTATCAAATCTACGCATGTAAATTTCATGCACATACACATGTAGAATCACGCAACAATGGAAATCCACCCTTATACAACATTTATGCTTATCAACACATTGATGATCAAAAATATCCTGCAAGTGCAGAATGTAAAGTTTAGAACACACTAGGTAACAAGTTGCAGTTCCAAAGAATTTTTGCCAAAATCCTTACTTTGAAAAAAAAATTTTAGTGCATTATTTTTCACATCTTTTTTTCTTTTTTATTACCTTCTTATACAGCAAGTTAAATAAAAAACACTACCTCATAAATCAAATTTGAAGAGATGCTTGTAACAAGACTTGATTGATGTCTGACAGGGCTGTCATGAAGTTTTGAACGAGCCGTAGCAAATGAAAATTCATTCAAGACATCTCACAAGTTGCCCTCATCTTAAATAAAGTAACTACTGAAAACTAAGAAAGTGGCAACTCCTTACCTGTTGAAGTTGACACAGGACTAGATACTAAGGGCTGTGATGTTGAAGGACCTGATTCCTCTGGAAATCTTATGACTGGTCTGGCATGTGATATGGTGTCATCATCTGGCAAAGCAGTAATAAGTGGCCCACTTGTTGCTGGAGAAATAGGTAAGGTTGAAATGTTAGGAGATAATAGAGAGATTAATAGGGTCATGTTTATGGGAAATGTTAAACGGCAGACCCAAGTTGAGAATTTCTTAAAGTAGAAAATGAGCAGATAAAAACAGTCCAAAACAATTCTTATGGGTAAAACTAACGTGAAACTACCAATTTTTTTTAACAGTAAAAGACAAGTGAAGGAAAAACTTGGTCACATCACACAAATTTATGTTTGCTGTTTGCCATAAATGTAGCTCTAAATCTCTCTAATATTATGTATGAGCTTTTGGCTCGAACAAAATAAACCTGAGCTGTTTGTAATAGCAAGGTTTGATTCACATGTGTTGTGATTTTTTACATGTAAAACAAGCAGAATTTGCGACACTTTTTCAACCTTAAATTAATCAGCAACAAGCCTCTACTCCAAATAAAATAATTTTAAAAAATTAGTTTTTTCCAAAGGAGGAAGCAAAACAATGCTTACATTTAAGAGTTTCCTATCAATTTTAATTATGTAAAAAAAATAAGATCTCACTCACAAGGAATGCTTGATGAAGGAACATTTGAAATATCTGATATTGTAAGAGTCTGAGTACTGGGCTACAAGGAACAAAATAGAACCATGAGTTTATAATATTTTATTGATAAAATATCTTCTAATAATTAGCATTCTGAACTAAAACACTCACTGTTCAAACTTTGCTGTTTAGTGCTACAACCATATTGCACTAATGTGAAAGACTGAGAAGTCATTATCTCCATAACTCAATAGCGCTTCACGCAGTTACTATTTGCAGACCCGAGACTCAGACAAACAAAATGAACTTGACATTAGCGAATTCCTCACTTTTGTCTGACTTTTGTCATTAAAATGTCATGTTTGTCTGTCTTTTGTCATTAAAATGAGAAAAATGACAAAACTCAGACAAAAATTGCAAATCAGTCACTTTGACATCATTTGCGCACTACGCTATTGGCTGAAACAGGAATGTCAATCACAACCACCCAGTTAAAAAAGGATAATTTTTGCTGGCAAATCCCTACACACTGTCAGACAGTAAGTGAAGTACATTAAGTCTGAACAAAAGAGCCTTTCCAACTGTTTTGGACCTCTGACCATTCATCAGTGGGATGAGCCCTTCCATGTTTTTTTTTAACTCGTGACTGGGACCAGTGTGCCAAGTATTGAAAACTAACAAAGATATAACTCCGCAAAAAAAAACCGTCCATAAAACATCTGTAAAATTTTGCAACTTTGTGGAGCAAATCTTTGCTACCTTTTCACAGATCACCTTGAAACTTGTACGTTTCCTAATTTTAAGGCCCTCTTTCCAGCCATGTCAATGGGTATTTGGCAAGGCTGTGCCCTAAGGAAAACTGAAGGGAGCCCAGTGCTCTTAATCTGTAAAATCTAGGGTGCCCAGCACACGATTTGTATGGAAAAAGTAAGATTTTCTAGTCGCCCAAGAGTAAAAGTAAGGCGCCAGGGGCCACCAGGCTCTACTAGAGCACAGCCTTGGTATTTGGTAACTAATCTTTACCAAGCTTGAAAAAAATGTGAAAGGTATATCACCACTGACTGACAGACACTGGCTGACAGTTACTGTGTGTTAAAACAGCTTTACTGAGGGTAAACTTACTCGTTGAGCAGAGTAACTTGGTGGAGGGTGTCCACTACTAGGTCCACAGCCTTCTCTGTAATCATAGCGCCCTCTTTTCGATGACTGTTCCTCTGTACTATCCTGGAGCATTAACCTACAAGATTGAGAACACTGATTTAATTATTATACCCTAATAGCGTTACAAAAGTTTACATGACATCACAGTTTTAGCCAGAAGGGTGTCCAGCCATCCTATGGACACCTATTTAAACTTCACTTAATCTCATATAATTTTACGGGAAAACATGCCTTCTGGATGGCCAGTTTTCAACGCCTGGCCAAAAGCCTGCATTACGTTACAGTTACATAGACAATTGTATGTACTTGTAGCCGCTTACCTCTTTCTGTTTGTCATGAGCTTTTCATTTTGATACATGAGTCGCATAAGATACTGGAAAAGCTGTGAAGTAAAGAAAGTCAAAAAGTAAGATATAAAGGAACACATACATGTACATGTAGAACAGGCCCAGGTAGTTCAAATGTTTGATAGCGCTATCCACTGGATAAACGACTCTCCATTGGAAAAGTGTTAGGGAAACCACTGATTGCACTACCCTTTGGATAGAGATTTATCCGGTGGATAGCATTTTCCACCTATTAAACAACTGGAGCCATATCTGTAGTTTCTAATCCTTTATTAAACATTTAATGTTCCTAACATGGCATCAGAGAGACAACGTCAGGTAACATGCATGAATTTTCTCAATTCTCTCTAAGATAGACATCATTGGGTTGGGACGTTTGAATGTGCCTAGATTTTAAATACAGCAGATCTTTAAATTTGATACCTGCTTTTTAACTATCCATACATTACATGGATTAAAAGGTTAGAAGGAGAAGGTGTGTCCTTCATCGAATTCACCTTGTTCACAATCTGCTGTTGTCTCTGATGTTTCTGCCTTAGTTCTACCAGTTCATTCCACAGTGTGACATTCTCCCTGAAAAATAAAACGTCATGAAATGGTAAGGTTCGTCCATACATACTTAATTCAAGCGGGAAACTAAAGCAGTCAACCCCATCACCCCCAATGTCAGGTCTCTTCATACATGTCTCCTCTCCTTTCACTCTCCATCAACAATACCATATTTCATTTGACTAAATTGCCAACAATGAATTAAAGATAACTGTTTTGATTGCTCAGTACACTCAGGTTTAGTGGCTGAGCACCATATGATCTCCAGATATTTGCCCTATTTTCTCTCCTTTACTCTTCTCTTGATTGCATTATAGGGCGTGAAGGGTAGTGAGAATTTATTAACACCAACAACGTGCCGGAAAGTTAGAGGTGCCAATTTACTTTCCTTTTACCAGACAATGCACTCCTGCCCTCACCTCAACGTCTAGTTTTACAACTACCTACCTGGTATAAGATCAGTAAAATCATCTCCACAAAAGAAATATTCTTGTTTAGAATACTTACCTCTTAATCTGATCAAGTTTCATTGTCATTTCATCTTGTTTTCCCTTCATGTCCTGAACATCATTCAGCACTTTAGAGACATCCTCATTCTTTACTTTCTTTTCTTCTGGAGTGGCTTTTCTCTTGACATTCTCGAGTAATTCAGGATGGTACCTGTTAAAGTTCCCATTGAAAAACTCCCACTCATCTTTCTCTGACCGCAGGCCACCTTGTTCTGCACCAATTACTTTACGAAAGCCATCTAATAAGACAAGTTCGATTTGCAGGGTTAACACAAATAATTTCACCACATAAGCATAGCACAAACAGGATAATTAAATAACAATTTGTTTACCTAAACGTACAAAAACCTCTTTAGAACTTGTTTACGCATTTTTGTGCTTTCCAGATCAAATTTGAGAGTTCTGGGATTTGTCAGAGAGAAAACTGGATAATCCAAAGAGAAACTACATAAACTAAGAATGATTGATTCATTAATTTGGTAAGAGGCAAGTATCACCACTGCATCACCCTCGATGCCACCTCCACACAGAATAAACAACACTACAAACAATCTTAATTTTTTTTACTTCTGCAAACAATCTTAATGTTTTCACTTCTAGGTAGAGGCCAAACGCTGAATTTAAGAGTAAAATTAACAATTTATCCTACTAAACATGCCACTGAAAAAGTTTTCAACTCTTAGGCGATCGGATTCCTTGGGATACCTAAAATTACATGTTCCCATATGAATGCCGGAAACCCCTAAGAAAGTGGCGATCAAATGCAATAACTTTATCTGACTGATTACATAATTTTATAACTGAATTAATAGTGGGTCAATATGTCTTACATGTTAATATTAAAACTACCATCTGCAAATTAACAAACAGCACCACTGAAAAGTACTGCACTCAAAGGGTCTCAGGGTGAAAAGAAATTCATTTTTACAGCTTGCCATTCTGGCAAGATGAAGCTAGCATTTACTAGCCCAGACGTCATTTCAACTAACCCCAAAAGCTTTTTGACGAGCAGAATTGATTTCACAGTTCTTCTGTTATTCGAATTCCCCAAAAAACATCACTTGCCCATTGGGCAAGCTAAAAACAGAATTCACAAGCCCGATAGCAAAATCCACCAGCCCCGGGCTATCAGACACTACTTTCATTTCACACTGGGTTTTATCTGTTTCATCTCCATGAACTTTGTAAGGAAAAAAAACACGGCTTATAGAATAGAACATAAGCAATTGGGCATCATTTGCTGGCAAGCACTGGCTGCAGAAGAGAAATCAGCGAAGAAATGATTCTTGCAGATTAAACCTGAAAACTTTTACACCCTTTTAGCCTCAAATGCAAAAGATCATGTCTTCATTTAAACACTGTGTGGTTTGGGAAATCAAATCTATCACATAAACTAGAAGTTGAGACTGGCAAAGTCACATGAACAGTATCACATATTACTTTATATTAACTTTGTATATTGCTCTTGAAAAACATTAAGCTAACACTTTGATTGAAAATGCCGAAGAACATTCTAAAGAGAAGAACCTCCCCTTCCCACCCACTATTGATGTCAGTTATAGTTTTGAGTATTCTAAAAACACTTTTATCAATTTCAGCTCCAACTTGAATTTGAGTACAACATGTTATCATTGAACATAAATATTTTACACGTAAAATTATTTACATCGGACAAAGGAACTGTCAGGTGAAATTAAAGTACTGTTAACGATCTTAAGCAACTGAAAGAAGTTTGTTCTAGATCGTAGGTATCTGAGACAAGCGGAAAGAATAACATGAGTTTCATCGCCCACATGCATTCCCAGAGACAAAGAGTTAAGTCAAAAGTGACATTGGGCATTGCTGGCATTCTTTAGAACAACTGATCAAACGAAATTCTTTGTGAAAGAAAACGAAAAAACGTTGAACCTCTAGTTTAAATTTCTCAAGAGACCAAAATTTCAAACGGAAAATCAACCTCCACTACAGAAAATAATGTGCTTAAATGTGTACGAAAGCGCATTTCAGCTGAAAGCTAGATCAAAGCTAGTACCTGTCGGTTATTTTCAAAACATTACTTACACATATTCAGCTGACGAACAAAGCTCGCAAAATTGTTGTGTTTGAAATACTTCGGAAGGATTTCGCGTGCAAAAGTGGCCTGATCGTGAACGAGGAAACCAGTTCCATTCTGCAAGAAAAAGATCGAATGGTTGTTATAGCTGTGTTCATGCCACAGATTAAAAGTAAAATTACCAAAATACAGATGATCAAGGTTTCGAGAAGATAGACCGGTCTTATTCGAAAACCAAAAAAATACATAGAAGGTTGTGAGTATGATAAATAATTCAGCTTAAGCTTGCCTTGTTCCACGAAATATGTTCCTCATACTGAGGGTCTTCTACAAGCTTCCACAGTTTCACTAGAAAGGCAGGCACATTGGAAGGAATACCGCTCGAATCTGCGTCTCCTGTCTTCATCGGCATACTTTTGTGAAATCTCCCTTAATTGTAAAGCTCTTTCGCAAGTGTGCGTGCTAAAAACCAAGGTGCATAAGTTACCCCAGCGAATCATATATCGGCCATGTTGCTTGCCTCCCCCGCGCAGGCTTTTATATCCCTTTTACGGAGACTGGGGATAAGTCTGTTAAGGGCGTTGATGACCTTCGCCAGGGTAAACAATTCATCATAGATGATACTGCGGTAGACGTGAATTTTTATTGTCGGCTTTCTATATTTAGTCATTGGAATTTTTATGGCCCCAAAGACAGGAGCTAGAGCACTCTGGGTGTCAGGTGTGACCCAAGAGGGGTGCCTTATTGACGTCATTGGGATAGTTGTCATGGTGCAATAAGGACAAAACACCCGGAAGCCGGTTCCAGAAGCTTCTCAAGGGACCTCGACGCACGTCGCCTGGGCCCACTGATGGTTCCAGAGAATCGGAAGCGTATCTGTATCGATTTAAAAATATAGAAAGATTTTAAAAACAAAACAATGAGTCCTAAAATATGTTAACAAAATAAGAGTAAGGTTTAATTTAAATCGGAGAAGTTCTAGCTAAAATCCTGAAAAAAAAATAAACGCTTTCTGTCGTGGAACTAACGCAGATTTCCCTACAAAGTCTTGGACTAAAATTCATTTCTTCATTTATTCAAAAACTGATCTTTTTTTTTTTACAGACATTTACTTGCTCTTATTCATTTTCATTTTTAAATAATTTCGATAGTTTTACTTAGCCCAAGTTCGAAAATGAAACATTTTCTCTTACAATAAAATCGAAACATAATAGAAATTGTTACCATGTTAATATTATTGATGCTCCACCGGAAGTACGATAAAACATGATTCTTGCCTACATCGTAGTCACGCAAGCCCGATGTTCTAGATCATTCGCCATTTGCGCGTGTTGTCTCAGAACTTTCTCGAAGTTCTTCTCACGTATACATATTCCTGGTCGTTTTCAAACCACTTAATTGGGGTGAAATTTCCCGCTGTCAAAATGGAAAGATGTTGGATAAAAAAGAAAGTAATTCGTAAGAATAATTACAAATAACTTCAAGGTTTGTTGCGCATGACAAACTCGCGTGCATGGGGAATTTGAACTGCTAGACAATAGCTCTCTTTTCTTTTATTAAACCCTTCATAAAACTAATTTAATCACTGTGAAATAACACGCAAGCTGCGATGATCACTGTGAGATAGAGAATTCAGCATTGATTTTTAACCTTTATTTTTAACCTGGCAAAAAATATTCAAGCGAAGTCAGTTTCTTCCTAACGGAAGCTCACGCGATCGTGTTTTGATGGTAGATTGAGTCAGAAGTTACACGCCTTTTTTTAAAACAAATTCCTAACTACTTCCTCAGTTTTGTTTTCGTCCCTTTTTATATGTAGTCAGTAACAATAAAATATATTCTGTCAGTCAGCAGAAAGCCGGTTATACGAGAGGTTTGAAAAATGTAAATTACCAAAACAACCTGCAATATAACTTGACTAATATATCAAGCACCCTGTCAGAAGTGTTCTTGAAGATAGAGGGAACACTTTTATAATATTCCCGCTTTTTATTCGGATAATAAACAGGGATGATGTGTTTGTACCTGTAAAGTAAATTTAACATAAGAACATAAATTGACTCATCGTTCGTTTTTTTTAACTTGATACTTCATGAAATGCTTCGACATCTTTGTACTATTACGTAATATTGTATCAAACGTGATCATGACCGGCTGAAAAATTGAAAACTGTTTTGTTCCGATTCAGTATACCAGAACATTCCCCGGCCGCCGCCCTATGTGCCCTCTTTGGACACGTATATATTTTGGCAGAAACATCTAGCTCTTTTACCTGTGTAATTATTGCTATGCTTTAGAAAAATCTTGAACTTTTCACACTAGAAAAGACAACGTAGTTGCTTTTTTTTTCTTTGTCTCGGTATTAAATACTGAAGTATATACACTCAAATGCACTTGCTGCATGTGCTGTGCATGTGCACGCCGAAACAAAGGGTGTATCTGGATGATACAAGATGGCGATCAATGGAGCACGCGATGTTAAACGCGAGATAAGTGGAATATTTCCTGGCGCTTTATTTTATTATCATTAATACCCTAGTCTATCCTAGACTATAAAAACGCTATGTTGTATCGGTATAAGTTTTTGTCATCGACTTTAGGAAATATACACGCAATTTTAATCTCTAGAATTAGCCGCAGAGTTACCGAGGTGGGTTATTTTTGACTCAGGCTTATCGTGATTAATTTGATACGCTTAGTGCGGTAAAAAAACTCAGGTTTCAGCTGAGTTTGACCGCTGATGCTGAACTAAAAATATTTTTATAACACCGTATAAAAGACCTGGGGACCGAAAGACAACATATATAGGCTTTACCGGTCTATGCTTAATTCAAGGAAATCCGAAGGTAATTAGTATATAATGCGAGTGCAGGGGCACCCAATGGACCTGTTCCTCAAAATATCTGTTCTTCATGCAAATTTTTGCTGGCTGGGAGATGTGGAAGAAATAATAGTCCTTGGAAGGAAAGTGTTGCTGGGAAAAAGATAATTCAGGGTGTCAGAGGGGATTTGAAGTCTAGAATAGCTGCTACGGGTTACTTGTATGGGTTGCTTACCACAAGATCTGAATTGTGCCCTATGAAACTTCCCAGTAAGTCAGGTTGCAGGTTGTAAGGTTGCTGGCTGGGAACTCTTCCATCAGTCTTGCTGGGAGTGAGGAACAGATAATTTTTTTCCAGCAATCTCCCAAAATGCTTAAAATAGTCTCAGAAAACTTTATTCACGCTTTGTTGTTGTTTTTAGGTCTTTTTCTCAAAATTTCCCGCTGGGTGCCCCTGCGAGTGTTTAAAAATCATTGTTATCTTTTGAGGTCTTTGCTATTTATTTTGTTCATTCGTTTGCAACCTCTTCAAAATTCATCGAGTTTATTTAACTCAAAATTCCTTGGCACACTGAAGTACAAAATTCATAAGTGAAGAATTCTCGACCAGTAAATTATCTGAATTATCTGAAGAGGTACTCAGGGAGATACTGAAAAGATATGAAATGCTTCGTTGTTTCGGCTCACAAGTTTCTGTTGTTTTGGTGAGGAATACGTAGGTCGCGAATCCTTTTATAATTACCTCTCGTCTCGGTGAATTTACCGGATTTAAACCACATTAGCTTTTATTTCAAAATTACCAAGAATGATTCTAATGTGCCGTTGAAGATGTAATAAGTAATGGCATTACTTAACAGTGAAAGTTGTGTTAACTTAATACCAACTAGACTTAAAGAGCCTTGCCAGTTAGTTTCAAATGAAATCTTTTTTAAAGTACTACACTTTACTACGAGTTAGTTGTAGCCAAGGTCTTTTTATTGGTATGAATTAAATCATGTTGCCATATGAATGAAAGTTAACTCAACTACAGCGAACCGACTAGAACCGAGTATGTATATATTTTACTTTCCTGTGTAAGGTGTTTGCAGTGAGGCCAAAAGCTTAAGATAATATACTGATGTGAGTTTTACTTGAATCGGAACTTGGAAGAATTTAGTCCACCCGTTGACTATGTTTTTGTGTATGTAAAACTCTTCCCTTTTTTATGGGTCTGAATTTTGTAACCCAGTTTATCATGACTTGAGAATTCATGATAGAGATTCAGTCTTGACACATAAATAAATTAGTTCACACTGACAACTACTACTACTACTACTACTCAGTACTACTTCGACATGAGGTGAAGATGTTCTCCTTTTCTTTGGCTTTTTTCAGGAAATTTATACCTAAGCTCCCGACGGTTAAACATAAACAAAGCGGTACACCTGATTTATATATCTTATAAGGGTATGCGAAAAACTTGTGGTTACAGCTTCTGGCGAATATGTACCTTATGTTTGCAATTGAAGAAAAGACATCAAGAACGATTTTCGTGATTACTAGAACAGTGGAGCACGCTCCAGCATAGTAAAGTGACTCCGAGACCGTTTTATGCATGGGGATACGATCTGATTTCAAGGATAAATGGGTTTAAATGTAATTTTTCTGTTAGGCCACAGCTTGAGACCTAAACAAGACATATTTACTTTGATATTGCTTCTCCATTTAACCACTGTATAACGCCTACACAAACAACGCCTCAGCATTCAAATTCTCGGTATATAAATTAAAATAAATGTATTCTGAATGAAGAACTGTGATATATTGGTTGACAAAGGGCAGATGACAGAATGAACAGAACATTTAAATGTCCTGACTGAGTCACCGATGCCCAAAGTATCACGGTATATAAATCAGTCATGTTTTCGAAGTTTTAAAACAATATACAGCAATTCTAGCCGCTGAGTTAAAGCCAACAAAGGCACAGCTCTTGTTAAAATTATTACAAAAAATGAAACAAAATGTAGTTATGTCTATCATTTCAGTTATAGCTAACACAACAGTAAACTAGAGGCCCAAAGACAAGTTTAAAAGAAATCGTACCGTACTTTAAGTGACAATAGAAACAAAATCCCAGTGGCTTTGATGTATTTATCGATGTCTATCAAAACTACCTTCTTTGTACCCAAACAGATGAGATTCGGAAAAAATAGTATGTATTGTTCTTTACAAATTAAAGAGGAGGCGCTTACAAACTCAAAACTGGAGAGTAATTTTGCAGCTTAGTATCATCAATTTCAGCTCGCTGGCAGCTAATAGTCGGTAGCTCAAGTAGATCATGAACAGAACGGACAACATTACATGAACATTACGCAGATAACTTCGGTTGCTCGAAATGTATATTATTATTTTTTCATATATCATGAATATAGTTTGAACAAAATAGTCTAAAATTTTTCTAGGGATCCTTTTTCGCTAGTCATCATTCATTGCTATACATTTCCTAATGGGTAAGCACTGTTTTGCTCGATCAGGTAACACTCAGACCCTTGTATCATTAATCGAGTGGAAAGCAACCGGTGGCTATAGCTCGGCCTATCCTATTAAGCTAGAGTACAAGACTTCATTTTCACTAAAACTATTGACTGCTGAATCTTTTCTTCCTTTTTTAGCGCGGCGAACAATTCTGCTTTTCAGTCATGAAGACACTGCTAACTGATGAAGCTCCTTGGCCGAGGTCTCTGTGGGCCTCAAACCGCCATTTAAATAAAACTTTTTTAAGTACGTACTCTCGTCCTCGGTTATGAGCTTTCGTATTTTATTGCGTTTTAAACTGATTTCACTCTTAACTAGGATCCAAGGTTACCAAATCATTTTCTTGCTTTCACAGAATTTTTTTCTGTTTTTAATTTCACAGAATTTTCCTCTGTGTTCTAGAGGTTCTGGATTCTCTCGAATCTACACACCCACACACATAGTTTTTAATGTTATGTGATTAAAACTTCCATGATGTATCAAGACTGAGAATGTAGAACCATAAATAACTTCAAGACTATTTAATTCACTTGAAAATATACAATAACCTTTGTAAAAACAGAAATCAGAGCTCATTACCGCTTGCTAAGCAAGTTAAGTCACCTTTCCCAGCACTGCCAGCTTAAGCTGATTATTATAACTGTCCACCAACTGCACTGATGGCTTTGAAGTCAGTCGGCATCACAGAGTGTTCCGATAGCAGGCTGTTAGGGACGGGCAGAAAAGAGTGACTGACTTGTTACTGTTTTACCCGTTCAGAAAACAGTGAATTTATTTGAATTTTAATTTTTAAGATGCCATGATTGGCTGATTTCAGACTCCAGATCCACAAAGCGAAGAAGATGACTGTCCTTTGGATGTCTGTGATTGCGGACTGCGATGTTATTAGACTAGGTGTGCCGGCGAAAGTCATGATGACTCGAAAAGTTTAAATTTCATTCCGTAAAATCTAAAATACAAATAGTACCTTGTGAAAGTACTACTTTAGAGGTTTCATTTGAATGGTCATACCATACCATCGTTAGCTTTAGCATAAATTGCTCACAAGACAGACAAGACTTCATTGTTCACTATGAGGGTGGAACAGTTAAGAACAAGAACAGGATTGTTTTACTAAAAGGTTAAAATGCGAGGAGCAACCAGCTTATAAGTCGACTTGCTCCGAGGCGACCTCACAAAAGTCCCTCCCAATCGGGAATATATAGCAGTCTAAGTCAACTCCTGGAATCTCGATCGAGAATATAAATAGTCAGCCGAATGGTCTTAAACGTGAGCAACAAGAACTTTGATTAGGTCTGTGAGAGACAAGAGCTAGAGGTCCCCGCTCCACCTAGAAAAATAGAATTCAAAAGACTTCGAGAAAACCCTCTGATCTAGCTGATTGACTTGCCTTGGTAAAACACAAACAAAAAAGTTCTTGAACACCTCTGAATCTAAGCTCTAATCAGGTTTCATAATATAATGAAAAATTTGCGAAATTTTGATGAAATGTTTACGCAATTTCCATCAAGCGTCTTATTGATTATAGTCTCTCTCAAGCCACCCCCGCAGCAGTCTTCCTAACTTAACCACTTAGGACCTTTTGTATTTATTGAAAGATTGTTTTGAGTGATGCCTAATGAAGTGTGGATTCCTCTCGAAATATACCGTATTTCGTCGAATAGGCGCAACGCCAAATTCTAAACAAGCAAACTATGAGCGTCCCAACCCCTCCACTTTGGATATTCCGAGGACTACCGTTCAAAATCGTTTAGGTTTGACTACAGTGGCACAAATATACGAGAATAGCTGCTTCTCAGTTAAGTCAAGTCCATGTTGTTTTAGATCCTTAGTATGGGATTTTCTGCACTTATTCGATCTTTTAACATGGCAGCAAGTCTTTGTCCTTCTTCGAACCCATCAGTGACATAGTTGCAGTTAGCTGATTAACGTGATTAAGAGAGTGATCAACATCTATTTTCTCCAGGCAATATCTATACATACTGAAGGGTAAAGGCTATGAGAATTTATAAAATGATCACCAAAGTGAAATACTTTGATCTTTTGTCAAATTCTCATCTAATTTCTTAACGAAATGTATCGAGATCAGTCTGGAGAATTTGCAGGTGGATTTTGCGGCCGTAATTTGTTAAAACTGACGCCAGAATCCCTGTCGTGCTGTCGTGAAGGCCTTTCGGACATGTATGTTTACGGGATGAAAATAAAAATAATCTCCCACGCTATTTCAGGCAGGTGTCTCGGGAAGGTCGCCCAAGATGTCATGTTGATGTCTTGTAAAACCAAAAATAGTTGTTGAAAAGCCACAATCACAGAGACTGATTCGGTCTAGTAGCTTTGATCTGACCTCCCACGAAGACGTTCTTAGTGCTTCGTCACACCTAGCTATTTTAAAAAGACACCAATATAATGCGCATCAGGTTTATCAGTCATCCCGATTTGATGAAAAAATGCTGTCAGGAAATTAAATTTAAACAAGACGCTGTGTGAGCGTATATTTGGGCGTGGTCGTACTACGGGTATGATACTTTGAACGTGCCTTATTGCAGCTAAAGAACTGTCATCATCTCTTACCAGAGAAGACAAATTCTTTTCTCCACTTGTTTGCTGAACCACACAGCTAATACAGTATGTCTCAATCCACAACAAAAATAGTGTCATTTCACGACAGTGTTTGAAAATATACACATCTTCAATGCAGACATGCTTGGAGCCAAATTGCAACATAGGACATCAGTGTTTACAGCCCGGAGAGTAAGGTTTATCTCAGCTCCACTGATACTGACAGATGTGTTTTCACACCCATAACTTTGCATAGTGTATTCCGGTTACTAACAAGGGCAAATAAAGTTCCTTACGTCCAGTATCCACAAGGAATAATAAGACAGTAACACATTGCATAAACTGCTATAGGGCAGCAGTGTTTACAGGAACATTGGTAACTATTAACATTTGATATACTACAATTTTCAACATTGCTTGAGAAAAGATGAGGTTCAAAGGCGGCAATATGTACACCTTTAAGTTCATATATATCCTCATTCCTATGCAGAGTCTGAAAATATTGTACTAATTTATGCATTGATGGTATTTCCAACAATACACATGTCCCTTCACTATGACTGTTATGATACATATCTCTAGCATGAGAATCAAATACATTATATACCCCAGCCTTTGTGCTGTACATACCAACACCAATAATTGCCACCGTTAAAGTGAATGAGTTGTAGTTCAGTGCCAAGAGTGTTTGAAATACTATAACCTGTGAGCGGCATATGCAGTGGTGATGTATGTTACAAGTATAACTGTCACTGTATTCAAGGTGGAAAAATTGCTCAAACACTGTAACCATTCCTGGCAATTCTGTTAACATTGACATAGATTGTCTTGCAAGCAGTGACAGACAAGAATATAATTGAATACCAACAATCATTATTTGAGTCATATCATCAACTGAAGTCATCTTTGTTATCTTACTGTAAATTAAAGCGCACAGACTCATTGCGACACATCGTTGTCCACCATTTTCCCCAAATCCTGTAACATTTCCTTGACAGTATGGAGTATTAATTGTTTTTGTAGCATCTACATAAACTGACGGCCCTGGATTCTTTTCTATATCAGTACAAAGCTTAGAAATTGGCCAAAATTAACCCGGTGATTCAAACTGTTTTAAGCACTATAAAATGGATAATTACATGTACAGAGGGGCAAATTCTTACTTAGAAGCCTATTTGGATATCTCATTCCACCTAAATCGCCTGTGATCTGCTGCTTGGACGACAGATACACCTTCCCTCGTTTACGAACTAGTTTTGTAGTTGTCCCTTAAGTAAAAACCTCACACTGTTACTGTTACTTCTGTACCTGTTAAAGTGTAAACCTTTTCTACTTTTAACGTAACGATGAATTTCAGACGACAATGGTGTATTTTTCCGAATACTCTTCCATACAAAAAGTGTCACTTTCCGTGTTTTCTGTAACAAAGATTTTAATTTGTTCATTGGTAGTCTGCTAGTGGCATGACGGTAACCGGTCATTTTGTTCCATGGTCAGATCGTTGACATCGTTAATTCCAAGTCAGATCGTTCCAATCAATAGTCAGATCGTTCCATAAAATAGTCAGTTCGTTCCACAAAAAAGTCAGTTCGTTCCACATATGAAAAGTCAAGTGAATCTTTCTAAATTCGTTGAGTGAACTTTATCGAGAAGGAAAAGGTTTCGTTCATACCACAAGCTGATAAAATAATAATCGATCCAAAGTCGGTTCGATCCATCCTAAATCGTTTGAAAACAAACAAGAGACGATTTCAACCAGCCACGGGCTTTAACATTTAAACCGCTGCTTTGAGAGTTTTGAGCTAAAATCGATCGATAGTTTTGAAAGATATAGCACAGCAAGTAAAAGATATGCCGCTCTGAAGGTACAGTATTTCGAACCGGGGGGGGGGGTACTCCCATACATTACCTATACGGGTATGTGCCGCCCAACGGGGTCGTGATTTTGAAGCTCCTGATTTAGAACGGGGTATCCATTTCAGAGGCGTTTTCTAGAACGGGGTATAAAAAATTGTGGATCACGGCTTTATCTTCTGCTTAAAATTGTTACTGATTATGAAGAAGCATTTATTTGATGTATAAGTCGAACAAATAAAGAAATACCTTTTTAAAAAAACAGGGCTATTTCAATTTACAAACTTTCTAGAACGGAGTATAAAAAATCGGCCCATTTCTAGAACGGAGTATAAGTTTTAGGGCGAATACTAGAACGGGTTATAAAAAATTGGCCCATTTCTAGAACGGGGTATCAATTTTAGGGAAATTTTTTTTTAGAATAGGGTGCCAATTTGGAGTCCCGGGCGGCACATACCCACCCAAAAAATACCCAAGTGCCCCCCCGGGATTTCGAAGCACATGTAAGCTAAATATTTCTTTGCAGCGGCCGATTTATGCAAATTTTGAAAACAACGCGAGTTTCGAATTACAATCTCGATTTTATGGTAATTTGTCATGCCGAAAATATAATGGACTAACCTGGTTTAAACCAATGAAATTGTAAGTACTGTTATAAATAAATTTCCCACGACGAGATCAACTTCTTTTATTTCCTCCACAACACAATTTTCCTTCTGTACAACTAGCTCATTAGCTTCTCTTGTCGTCACCTCGCTGCCATCAAAACACTAACACAAAACTTGCTGATAAAGCAAAATCCCGACGCATCGTATGAAAAAACACAACACGCAATACAAAAACAAGTACATTAACTGTCACCCTGCTAAACAAAATTGAAATAATAAAAAGAATTGTTGCAGTTATCACAGTAGTTCCAAAAGAAGCCTCAGTCCCTTTTGGTTTCAATTGTTGACAATCGTCTCTTCCTTCATCGGAACAGATTTTTATCACGGGCAACTCGTTGTGCTCCGTAATGCATAAATCAAAATCACTATTGTCACAGTGATAACCAGCTACACAAACCTTGCGACTCTCAAACTTGTTAAACATTCCTCTGTTAAAACTCTTATCCATTTTACACGTACACTCCCGACATTCCGATTTGTTATTACGTCTGTGGGGTCCATGAGTCTTTCATGTCATTGAATGTCTTGATAATTTCCTTTGTTTTTCTTTGAGTTCGCGGACCAGCCCATTCCGAAAACACTCAGTGTTATTTTTTTAGTGTGGGCCTACCGCGAACAGTGTGTGCATTTAACCCGGGATAACATAATTGAACAATATATTAACACGTTCCCCGAAACGCCGCGGCCAAATCTTACCCAAACTGCTTCTCACTGCTGCTTCGAAAAATTTCGGATCAAACGATATCCAAATCGTCCCTCATTGGATCATCCACTCGACCTAACAAAATCGACCAATCACAAAAAATGGACATAAAATAAAGAAAACAGCAAATTCAGATGACCTCTTAGGAAACATGCAATTAAAACTGTCTTTCCATGATTGGTGCATTTCGATCCTCTCGTCAAAAAAATGTCAGACGTCAATCATCTTAGCGGACCTCTTAGGAAACGAAAGTTTTCTTCAGCGGGTTCAAAAGGTCATTGTTTATGATTTGTGATTGGTGGATTTCGATCCGTTTTTTGTGTTTCTGTGTTTCAAAGTTCGTTGCTTGCGATGTCATTGTGACCAAGACTCGACGTTAATATTCCAAATATTTTTTATAGATTTCATCCCTGGACTTCAGACTTCCAAATTTCGATGAGGCAAAAATACTGAAGATTCAGATTAACTTTAGAGATCGTAAAAGTGCGATTAAGTGCCGTGTGCAAGCAGAGCTTTCTTTCCGACATGCCTCGTACCTTGTACAAGACGTTCGCATGACAGACATTCGCCTCGCTTCGCTTGTTTACTTGCCTTGTTTACGTTAGCACGTATTGCGTGCCTATTGCACATTTGCGTCAAAACAAGCCGTTTCCATTACTCTATTTGGGCCACGCCCAACCTCGTCCCCAGGGTCTTCTCGCTTTCCAATATGGCGGCGGCAGGAGAGAAGACCCTGGCACACAGCGAACTAAAACGATCGCTGATTGGTGCATTCCATGGTGCGTTCATACGTGCGCTCTCATTGGTTTATTCCTTCCAAAAACAAAGATGGTTAACATTTGAGGGCTTCGTAGAGGCTGAGAAGTGCTTTCTTCAGTGTTTGAGACCTAAAAGGTGCACAGAATTCAGGTCTGATTGTTCGGAAATCTGTGACTGTACCGTTGGAAGGCAAAGATTCGAAGATAGTGATATCTGAAATGGTAATCGCTGGGAATATTATGAGGCGTAGAGGTATTTCTGTTGCTCGTTCTTTTTGGTTTGTGTGTTCTAAATTACTAAAGATTTGTTTCTTTAATTCCCGATTTGTCAAAGAATACTTGCAAGGCTTCAGCTTATCAATAAATTTAGCTGTCCGTTTGCAAACTGCCTTTTGTTTTCTTTGAACAATAGCTGTATGCATAATATTATTAATGTATGGGGTTATACGGAAATCGTGCATAATCTGTGGTTTGTCTCAGCAGTTTTTTGTCCAGTGAAGCATTTTTTTTTTTCATTTGATCGTAACATGCATGAGCCTAACCTGGCCTTCTTTTAATTTTTTTTGACTGTGATTTTGAAGGGGCATGAGGAGCGAGAGAGGCAGATGTCGAAACAAAACTAGAAATTGAAGCCAAACATATTGTCGCTATCCTTCGATATTTTTAATCCTGACTTTTCATTTATTCAGTTTTTAGTGTCACAATAATGATAATTTATTATTATTTGCTCATTTCATAGGCAGTAAAATACAGCTAAATACACAGACATTGGGAAAATAAACTGTTTCCTTTTCTCAGAAATGAAAAACTTGCATATTTCTAGTTAGTCTTTCTAGTTGCAAAAATAAAATAATGAAAGCACATGATGTCTTTTATTTTATCAAGTTGAAAATAATGATCAGCCCATGCAAGGAAATCGGACAGTCTTGGATTCTCAATTCTGCTCCATGGATACTGCATTCTGGATTCTTTGTCAGTGGAACTTGGATACTGGATTCCAATTATAAGTGGGATCCGGAGTACTTGACCTTTATTTCAGTTTCCAAGAGAAAAATTTCCCAGATTCCAGATTCCCTTAGATGGGGTGACAGTGATCCTAAGATAAATACGTTTTCTGTCAAACCAAAACCTGTTAATTGAGCTTCTAATTAGTGTAGGCTAAGTGTGCATGTTGTTCTTGTCACTGCATGTTGTTCTTGTCACCATATGCTTGAAAAGGGGGTTTGTGGACCAGGTGAAATAGTGGCTGGCATTGTAGTATTCCAAAACCAGCTGGGTATGATTATGAAGCAGCTATAATTCAGTTCTAAAATTTGGATTTCAAAAAATAAACTGCTTCAAAGGGTGCATATATTACTATCCACTGAATAAACAAGAGCAGAAGGGGCCTGCAGCATCTTGATCCCGGGATTTTTCATGTAGGGATGCCAAGGCTTTTGAAGTGTTTTGCAACAGAGTCCCCATTACCATAGTGAGCTTTTAGTTGCCTAGTCATGGCCAATGATTTTCGGGTCATGTGGCCCCAAGAAATATAGTGAAACAGTTTCCCTCCAGTTTGCCTAAGATAAGTCACAGAAATGAATTGACCAAGAAGACCTGGGAAAATGGCACACAGGGACAAGGCAAGGCTTTTAGCTTGTATAGGTGTTGGGCTGTGACGATGCAGCTGTTAGATGTGCTGGCTCAAATACTTCCAAAGTCTACTTTAAGGTGTTGGTTAGTCTTAGTCATAGTGTCTGTATCATAATCATATCATCAGAAATAATCAGATTAACCCAACTATTAAACTGATAATCAATTATAGTAGATAATAGTTTTGTGACCCCTGTGTACCACTTTCAACACTGAAAATACTTTTGTAAGTGAATAAAACAAAAACCTACCCCACAAGCAGAAGCTTATCTGTCACATAGTTAAACCAACTAAATATCATATAAACTACATTAAGAGTCCATCAAAAAGACAACACAGGTGTATTAATGTCCTTATTTGTTAACAATGTTTTTGTGTATTTTCCACAACAATCAATTGAACGTTTGTATATTAAGCAGTACTCACTTTGCTTTAGGTTTCAGATCAATGATAGATTATGATAGATAATCAGCACACCACTACCAAGTTATGTCTCAATTAGACTACGAAAGGGCCCATCTGACACGCAAAGCGTGTTTGACTTAAAAGATTATTATCTCCAAATGAGATAGGAATTTTTACAGTGCACATGAGTCAGATAGGACTATCAAATTTTTGAACGACTGGAGTCTAGCCTTTAGTCAATTTTTAAATTGTCATGGCAAAGTGCAGCCCCAAGTAATATGGAAAATAAACCAAAGTCAGGGATTAAGAAAGTTTTTGCTCTAAAAATAAAAATCTATTTCAAAGTGAAGAATACATTTTGGATTGCTTAATTACAACCAATGGAAACACTCTTCACTTTGTGGTAGCTATTAAAGCGGGGTTAATGCTTTTTTTTACATCTGAGAGGCAAGAAAAACAACAATAACAACATATTAAATCCTCTATTAAGGCCCCACTCTCTCAAATAAGCCCTCCTTTTCAGTGGAAGAAAGTTTTAACAATAAGCCCCCCTCTCTTTTAACCCCCATCCCACCTTCCCTCCTTTTCTTATTCTTCACTAATAAATAAAAGACTGTATCAATCAATGACAACTGTAAAACTTTGTGTGGACCGATCCAGGATGGTTTATTCAGCAACTGGAAGTTCGGATTTGTTTTTGATCATCGGCTGCTTGACCTCCAACCTTCTTGTACTTGGGCTTTTTCAGTTGTCATTTTTTTTCAGCGTCTTTGCTAGATAAAATAAGGCCCCCAACTCTATTGCCCGGAAGCATTGTGAACAGGGTTAGATATCAAAGCCAATAAGAAAGTCTAAAAACTGTGAGGTAGATGAAGATTGACAATAATTTTATTACCTGCACCAGATCAAGTGACAAAATATCCAAACTGAAAAGGAACTGTTTAATTTTCAACCAAAGTTTCCTTGAATTGTCTTAACAAAATAGTGTTCTCTGGTTCTTGTTTTGAGAAAAAAAAATTGTTTTTTTACATATCAGAGTTCAGTTAAAATGAGTGCAGACAGAAAAACAATAGTCAAAAACCTCATGAAGATCTGTAACAAAACTGACGATAACTTATCAGCTTAAAGTGTCCGCGACTTAAGTTAATGCTTAGTTGAATTTCGGAACGGAAGAGGTTTTAGAGCGTCAAGACAAAAAATTCCCTGGCTTCTGAGGTCTGTTCTCGAAATTCCTAAGATGAAATAAATTGCGCTCACGGTTAGAAAAAGCTCCCCCTTTCACGAAAAAAGAAAACTGAACCTCTGGCACTCAGGATGGGCAAAAAAAAAAGTAAACAGTGAAAAAAGGTCGGTATCGAGTGCCGTGTACGCTACAGAACGTTCAGGCTTAAAACAAATGAAGGTCATTGAACAGAAAATAAGATCGCTATATCATTCTACCGTATTCCTGTGGCTTGTAAGTGCATTCTTTCATATTTTCAGCTTCTTTTGAGTTTGCCTTTGCCGCCATTTTGTTTGTTTTTCACCAGTCTCAAGACCTCGTACCCAGATCCTCTCACTCTTTAGTTTGGCCGCCATTTTGAATAAATTTCCACTCTCCGTGGACAAATCAGTCACGTGATTTCTGCTGTGTGCCAGGGTCTTCTCTCCTGCCGCCGCCATATTGGAAAGCGAGAAGACCCTGGGGACGAGGTTGGGGCCACGCCCAAATAAAAATACCTTTTTTCCAGATTTCAGCTGTACGTCTTGGGGGAATGTACGTATATGGACATTAGCTCCTACTTTATGCTTTGCAATTTTTGAAAACTTCTCCGGCCGAAACTTACCTTCTCCTGCCCGTGTTTGATTTAGCCACCATAGCCTCCAAAGAAGACGTTCGTTGGGCAGGAACGGGTGACGAACCCCTAACAACGTCTCCGTTGGAGGCTTTAGCCGCCCCTACCGCCGCTCCCTGTTGGGCAGAAATTCGAAGTAGACTGAGTTCTAGTTTTTTTCGACCGGGTGTACACTGGGTTCTAGCAAAGCGTTTTGCCGCGAAAGTATTCCAAGATGGAGGAAGAAAGTCTACGATCAATGTCCAAAAGACTTGGCATAACATCCGGAGAGGTGTTGAAGAAAGCTGCTGAACTTCAGCGCTTAATGGATGTTCGTGGCTGCGCTATGGCTTTAACTAGTGTGGCTAAACCGGTTATTTGTCTGGAGATCGCTGCTTTTGGTTTAAATATTCCTGTGGACAAGGTAAGCTTACGTACGTGTAATATAGACAGAAATTCGCATGAGTTTAAATCTCTGATAATAAGCTTGCATTTTTGCAGGTTTGGGCTGTATTCGGAGTGTTTATTGACGAAATTTCCTTTTAATTAACCCCCATTCATTACGCTTTCATACTGTTCTTCAATTTTCATGCATACAAAAACCAGACGTAGTTAATCGATAATCGATAATAATCGATAGGATAGTGTAGAATAGGGGAAGAAATTGAAAATTTTAGCCTCACTTATACAGGTCTGTCAACCCCGCCAAGTCTTTGAATGTCGAGAATTGACAGGGAAGGGATGGTAGATGACGTCACAACGTAGGACATTCGCGCAAAAAATACTCGTTGACTCCAATCATCACGAATGCGATGTCACAAAACGCGCGATAAAGATGTTGTTGGCATTGTAATGCTTACTTCCCACTAATCACATTATTGCTTATATTACAATGGCATACAGGAGTTTATTAGAAAACGTTTGATGTTAGCAGTTAAATAGCTCAAACAACGCTAAAGAATTGAAATTTTATTGTCGCAAAGTCGAGTCTACAAGAAACGGTGAACTTCGGCGATTAACCTTGAGATTTCAGACTCTACTCTGGAGACTGGGAGATTATACAGTCCAAAATCTAGAGTCTTCCGGATTATCCGGAAGAGTTGACAGCACTGCTTATAGTGTTCATGAATTAAACCCCTATTTCAGCCATGACAATATCCCTTAGAGTTATCCACATAGAAATTCTACTACATAAAATATAAAACAAATGCTATTATATTACACTGTGTTGGAGTGTGGTCTCTTTTAGGGGCTAAATATGATCTCTTTCTTATTGGACCCAATCCCCAGGTAGGGGGTGGGGGTGGAGAATGGGTGATACTGCTAGGTACTTCAGAGGTAAAGTAGGTATCCTGTGGCTCCCTTAAACCCTTTTTTTTCTGTCTTTAGAATGTGGCAATTCGTCTTTCTGGAATGACGAAGAAAGCATACATTCATGCTTTCAAGACAATAGAGTGTGTGCTGGGAAAACAAAAGGAGTTAACCATTAAAGATCTGGCAGTGCAATTTGGTTGCATGGAAGCTTCAAACCTGGCCCATCAAATTTATCAAAGGTAGAAATTATGTAATGAATTTTTTAACCTACTTAACTTGACAAAAGATGCCTGTGTATTTTAAGGTTTCTTCTCTCTGAGTAAATCCTGTCTTATCTTAATTCATATAGCCTGCATTGCGGATGCAATCTAACCCTGCTGTTAGTAACATTAGCACAGCAGCACAGAGATCCTTTTTGTGGGCCCCCTACAGACTCAACAAATTACCCAAAATGAGTTTCAAATTTCCCATTAACCTGATGGGCAAATATAACAATGGCTTTTTAGACGAGGCAATCATGGCGTGTGCTCAAATCCTGGTACATAGGTGGGGCCCAGAACAATGATTTCAGCACTGTTTTGCAGACGGATGTAACCAGAGGTTAAGTTGCAGCTGTGGCCCAGACTAATTTCATAGAGACCACAACTTTAAATGTTTCTGTTGTGTATTTAAATAAATTATTGATACAGTCCTCATATAAGCCTGGCTGAGCAGGCCTCTGACTCAGCCTTTTGGCATAGGAATATTGCAAAACCTGGTTTTCAGCAAAAACAGTGGTTATAACAATACCCATTACAGTGTATGCCCAAAGTTGACCAATTTCTGGCTTACACATTATTGTAATGTAACAGTCAAGGTGTCTGCCGAGTGATGGCTGTGCCAATCAATATACTGACCACGTGGCAACTCTAAGTAGCAACAGCAGATATCCTGTTTCAACAGATGTACAATATCAGGTTACAGGCTCCCACACTTGCTTGATAGTGAGACATTTTCACACGGTGCTGCACAGACAGGCGGATGTATGGTAACGTGACAACCAAAATTTCTGGGATGGTAAAATAACCAAATTTTCTTAGCTGTGGCTCTGTTCATGCCTGCTTTGCTCACACATTGAGCTTTGCTTTCAACGTTTTCTTAACCAGGTATAAAGAGGCCTTTGTCAAGGATGTAGAAGATATCAGCCACCCAATATTTGTAGCAACTGCACTATTCACAGCTTGCAAGTAGGTGCTTGTTTCTTTTGTTTTGTTGGTAAAAACACAGCATTCTCAGAATGACATTAAAACCTTTACTCTTACGGTTAAGTATAATATAAAGATATCATAAATGCATTTTTGAGAATTTTTTTGTGAAAGAAATCCTATGCTGTGACCATTGAAATGAAGCCTTTTCAGCTGTAACTTTGCATTGTAAGTGACCTATGTTTGTTAGGAAAATTACTTGGAATTTTTACCAGTTCTGACCTATGAAATCAAGGATCTCCTATTATTTAAGTCTTGTGCAAGTACAGTTGTATTAGTATGTATGAAAAGTAGGATCACTTATATTTTAGTCTTGTGCAAGTAGTATCAAATTTTTTTGACCGGGATCAAAAGTAAGTCACTCTGACAGTGCTGATTAATTGGGATGAAAAGATGTAAACTAGGCTTCATTACAACATGTTACAACATCATTGATCGTGGTAGATACAGTTTAAGTTGATCAAGGCAATGTGCTAATAAGAAAATAAAAATTGTGGTGGAAGTTTCTGACAGAAGCTTACAATATTTCTATTAACAAACATTTTTTGAAGGCATCAAAAGATTAAAGTTGACAAGACCAAATTATTGAATCTGTTGGCTACCAAGAGGTCAACATTTGACAGCCTGCATAAGAAAATGGAGAAAGTAATTCCCACACTAGAATCTGGTAAGCAGTCAGAAATTTATTATTGGAATAATAATAGAGTACAAATATGCAGGACCTAGTTTGTGAAGGTTTGTCAAAATTGGCCAGCTAGATCAGTTGTTTTGCTAAATGGTATGTACAGTAGTATTTTGTGATGTAGCAAAATTTTTCAAAAGACTCGTGGTTCTCGCTAGAAAGACCGGTGTGACCAACCAGTTCTGACTTTTGGTAAGCTCCCTTATAACAAGGCCTTCCAAGGGGTAGAAGCAATAGGCGACGTGGCCCAGAAAACTGGTGACAATCCTCTCAGAAAGCACTGATGATTGGCAGAAAGGGAGAAAAGAACTGTGACACCAACAATCCAGGCAACAGGCAATCTCGGAAATGACCAACAAAGCGAGGGCATACTCCCCCCTCCCCTCCCCTGGAAGGCCTCTAACGTGTCCAACGTGGACTTGTGATGAGGAATGTAAATTATAGGAGCATGGTAGGGTAAGTATTTGTGGGCAGGGATTTTTGTTGTCTAGTCTGGTTGGTATGGCATCGGAAAGTACAGATTAATGTAGTGTGGTTAAGAGTTAGGGTTTGTGTGTCCGTGACTCCCTCTATACAGCAAAGACGTAACTACCATACCAGTACTACTTGATAGGCAACACCACTGCCATTGGTGCTTAATACTGTTCCATTTGTGTCCAAGCTACCCCACCTCCCACCCCCCTCCCCTGCTCATTTGAGAACCTGAGTCAAGAGAGCCTACTTACAGGCAATTATTATCGGACGAAGTTGAGCAAAATATCGTGATTTGTTAGTGGCGAGCAGATCAATTCAACTGAGGCAAATAACTGATCTGCAAGACACTGACGAATCCAATATTTTGCGATAACTGAATTCAAATTGTTTTATCATTCGATCACTGAGTTTGTTCTTAATTATTTGCAAAGCAATCTGCTAGTTTCATACAAGAGTGATCGCAAGAAGGAGAAAAGCGTGGTTTCATTTACGCATGAACAGACTATTATTTGCAGCCAAACAGAGTTGGCCGATATTGCACATGAGCAAACCATTATTTGTAGGCAGTTATTTACAGGTCACTTGGTGGACTCTCGGCCAATGAAACGGAAGAAAAATCTGTATTAAATACTACTAAGCCTGAATTTCAGACGATTACTTTGAGTCATTTTCTCCTCTCAGCAATGACATTACTGAAGGAGTAATAACGACTCGAAGTAATCATCTGAAATTCAGGCTATGATCATACTAGATTTGACACCATTCCTTCTTTTTGCAGCTGTAAACAATAAAAGGACCTCCAAAAGAAGTTATGGATTTCTGGACAAAGTGAATGAAATTGTTGAAGGTGTGTTCCAATTTCCTTTTCATACAATGAGAATTTCACTAGCTTGAGACTAATTGTTCAACTGAAAACCACTACAAATGTTTATACTCTTTATGTTTAACAGACCAGTCTCATTCATCAAAACTTTCGAAGACAGACGAAGAGGCAACAGACCGAGAAGACAGAGACAAAGAGTATGAGGAGTGGAAGCAAAAAATTATTGAATCTGCAACTAAAGCCTTGTCTGCAGGAAAGAAAACTGTAGAAAAACAAAAGTCATGAATCGTGATAGTACTTTCAGCTGGACTGGAGATTCCACTTTGCCCCTGCCCCTCCCCCCCCCCCGTCTCTTTCTTAAGGTCAACTAATAGGGGCCATATTTTCACTCAACTTTTCACACAACAAATTTCAATGTTGTAAGTTGCAGCAACATGTTGCGCAAAGGAGACCCGAGTTCTATTTTTTTGCAACAAACTTTCGTTTTATCACTTGCGTCACCAGTTGCCATGTGTCACAACGCTTGTGATTGGTCAATTTTCCTGCACTAAAAGCGCGGGAAAGAAAGCGCACACTTGACCTCGAGCAAATTTAGGCAGGAAGTAAACATGCCAGGGGTTGTGGAGGTTGAACATGTTGGAACCCAAGATATTGAAATAAAAAGTAAAAAAATGTCAGAGGCTAAAAAAAAGATTTATGCAAAGAACTTGAAAAGCACCGATGCCTGTGGAAAACTTGTGGAGCAGGTTATAAAAGCAGAGCTTTGGATGAGTTTTGTCAAAAAATTTAAGTAGCAGTGCTCCCCTACTCAAGTTTCTTTACAAGCTAATGGTAAAGCCCCTTCTCTTCCCGGGGGGGGGGGGGGTGGGTACTCCCTAATATGGGCTATATAGGTATGTGCGGCCCCAAAGGGTAGGGTTTTTCAGCCGTTTTGGTCATAAATTGGGTATCGATTTTGCCTATTTTGCCGCCATTTTGGTCATAAATAGGGTAACGATTTTTGCACTGTAGTCTTGAATGCACTTTTTTAGAAGAAGCTATTTCCTTATCATGTCCCCCTAACCTAATAAAAGCAGATAAACATTGCCTTTAACATTGGTCTGAACTAGGGAAATAATTATAAGGCAGGTCTGAAACAGGGTATTGATTTAAGGGTCAGGTCATAAATAGGGTATCAAATTTTTGGTTAGGTCATAAATAGGGTAGGGAAAATCGCAGATTTTGGTCATAAATAGGGTAAGGGTTTTGGGAAGCGGGCCGCACACCCCTACCCAATTTTTCTGCGAGTACCCCCCCCCCCCCGGGTTCTCTTCCCGCTAAGCAATTCATTCTCTCATGTAAACCTTTCAGTCTTATTGCGTGGTAATCCAAAGCCAAGGGCAGCTATCCCTCGCTTTCTCAGAAAGGCCAGCGCGTCCGCCATTTTGTTTGGCGACACATATTAACACACTGTTGACCAATTACAACGCAGCATTTTCTAAATGAGCCCCAACTTGAAACACTGAAATTTGGTGCGTGACAAGTTGATTATCCGTCACTTGAAATCCGGAGTAAATCCCCCTGGGGGAGTTGCAAACTCAAACTCTTGCTTGTCTCCAAAGAGTCACTCACTAAAATAAGTTCTCATTCCTGGGCGGTCATTGTCAGCTTTGCTTTCAGTACAAAGTAGTCTTTTAACTTTGTACAGGGTAAATAACAGTGCATTCTTTAATTCAGAATTATTCCTTGTAATGCACTAGTAGTGCATTCATTGTTGCAAAACAAATGCAGAATTCATGGGATTTCATACGTGTAAAATTTTTGTGCTAAAATTCTCATACCAACTTCATGTACATATTGGGTATTTTTGTACATGTAGAATTGTTAAATAAAATTATGGAGAATATTAAAAGAAACCAGTTGCTATGGATTCCTATTAATTGTTCCAGATCAGTTTCTGGAATTTCACTTGGATTTTATTATAACTCATATTACGTGCGCTGTGACTGGTTGATTGATGGACGGTATTCTGCTATACGAACACCTCATTTAATTGGTCCCTACTGAAAAACGCGGACCTCGTTTCTTGTAGCCTACTTAGGCGTTTACGTGCGAGCAAAGCGCCAAATCTGAGGCGAGAGCAAAAAAAATGAGAAGGAAGTGATTGAGACAAAAGGAAACAAAACACAAAGGTGGACGAGAGGAAACTAAAAACTTGTACGACTTCAAAGATCGGCGCCTTAATCGTGGCACGCGCTTCGAATTGATTCATTGCGCAAGTTTTGAAAAAGAGTGAAAGGTTAACGAGTCAATTTGTTCGATGATTCTGTTTTTAAATGTATTTACATTGTTAGACCTGTTATACGGACCTATGCTCTACTTTATAAGTCTTTTGTAATGGACTTTGAAGTCACAGGGGGTAAGGTCACAGTGGTGAGAGCACCACAAACAAGCACAGGTAACCCATGCTCTCTGATAGTACCACTCTACCGTTCCAGTAAAATTACAGTGTTTGTATGGGGTAAAAATATGATCCTTATTATATCGGATGGAGGGTGAATTTTAGCAAATTATCACGCAAATTCGTTTAAGCATTAAGGACAACAATGACTAACTGTAGAGTAAGTTTAATTGGCCTTTATTTAGTATTTCCTGGAAGTTTATAGGCTCGATCACCAGCCGCTGTTCGGGAAAATGAGCCCACACTCATCCCCCGAAAGAGTCTCTCTCTGCGAACCAACCCTTCGCCAAGCAACCGCCCTTGCACCTTTCAGGATTAGGTGACAAGTTTTATATATTGACAAGTTTTATATATTGTGAAAAGTTTTATATTTTTCAACAAGTTTTATATATTTTGCAAAAAGTTTTAATTGTGCACTATAACCTTAATACTAAAATTAAAAAGTTTTATTCATAAAGCAAAATGTTTTATATATTTAATGTAAAGGTTTACATATGGTAAGAAGTATTTTTGATTCAAACGGCATTCCATATGAAACAACCAAAAACATTACAAGGATCGATCGACTGAATAAAGGTGGCATGTATTCTGTTTATAACAGACGAAGTTGTTACATTTATGTCTTATCATAGAAGAAACGCGTTTGTACGAGGCTACAACGTGTTTGCTTTAATCCAGTTGTATAATTTAGCAATATTGGTGTAAACGCCGTAGTACTGCCCTGCGCAGCCCCATCCCCAGCTAGTTGCGCCCACCAGATACCAGCGCTTGTCCTTTTCACATACAAGGGGACCTGGGAAAAAGCAACAACAAAAGGGGAAGACAATTGTAAGCTCAAGGGAAACTGTACGAGACACTCAAATGTATGTTTTGAGTGCCTTCGTGGCAAAAACTGCGGAAATTGCATCTTATGTTTAATTCTATGTAGTAACAATTCGCAACAGAAAACAACGTGATACATTTGCAAGGCTTATTAGGAGGTTAACAGAGCTAGATGAATCAATGTATTCAAAACACAATTGCTTGTAATTGAAATCCACTCTATGGTTGCATTCCTTTAAGCCAAACTTTTTTCGGATTTAGACAATCCAGATTGTTTGGATTTTCCCGCTAGCCGGAACAAAAATCTGAAATAAGATTGATCCATACGTTAGCTGCCGGCTGCTCTGATCTTCTTCTCAATTTTGATACATCGTTTGTTATTTCTTTCCGCTAAATTAAACGTCTTCTCGTGGAGAGATGGAAAGAAAAGTAGCTCTTTAACTAGTGGTGGTTCATACTGGGACTCGTCAACTTAAAATTATCTGGAATTTGATTCAAGAAAATTCAGAAGACAATTACGAATTCTCAAGCGCTGAGAAGCGCGTTCTAAACACACACACGCATCGGACATTATAGTTTTCGGTGAGAAAATGCAAGCGTTTTCGCTTCCTTATGGATTTAGAGTTTTGGGGGAACTTGAGCATAATATACTACAATCCTTTAGCGGCATAGAACAAAGGAGGAGTGTCAATAACTCTGGCCCGAACTAACCTTGAACCGCCGTGTTTATAGATGGACGAGCACGATCTTGCAATCGAAATGCAGTTTCTCTTAATTCGTTAAATGGAATAAAAATCTGAAACAAGATTGGGATACCAATCTGAACGATCCAAGTGCGGAGGTGGATCGTTCAGATTGCAATCTTAGATTGGTTTAGTCCTTAGTGGAACGAAAAATCAAATTTTGGATGGCAAAATCTAGCCTGAATTTCATCCGATTACTTCGAGTCGTTATTACAGAGAAAACCGACTCGAAGCAATCGGATGAAATTCGAGCTACGCAAAATCCAGATTTTGATTAGTCAAAAGGAATGTGACCATTAATGATAAGATTTTCTGGGCTGCCAAACTCCCTTAAAAGAAAGAAAGATTAGAGAAGTGAGTGAATGCAACGTGCCTTCAAAAATTAAAGGTTACGGCTTATTTTCTGTGAATTGTTTGGATCAATTTAGGTTTCAGGGAAACTACCCACCTACCCATCCCCTAAGCCAACATTATCACTTACTTCTCACTTAGGGCAAAATGTTGGCTTAGGGGAGGGGTAGGTGGGCAGTTCAATTGTTTACCTCCACTATCGCCCTGACAGGCATCCGTTCCCTGACTCCTGAAGCCAGCGCAGAGCATGTTGGACGTTATAAGGCCATCTCTTCCGTAGTTACTTTTACATTCTCCTTCTGATACTATCGGCACAGTGGCCTCTTTCAGAACAGACGATAATTTGCCCCCCTGACTGGTGCGGCCCCAGCCTGTGATGACGCATTCCGTCCCTGCAATTGAAAATATAATTGCTCGTTGGTAATCCTGTGCAGTTATGGCACAATTTAAGGAATCATTGCTATCCTTTTCACTCATTGCTATCCTTACTCCAGCCTCAAAAAGGAAAACAAAAATCTAGAAAGGCATTTGCTTTCAAATGAGGGCTACGGGCCGGTAAAGAGAGAGGTATATAAGCGATAATAAAATTGAGACATCCTTTGGTGCGACCCACTGTTGTACTTATTTGTCTGCTTCAAGGCAAATCACTGTTCCATTGTTGAGGAAAGGTTTCCGTCTCTACCTTGCGGCTCCATACAAAAGAAATTTTATTGGCATAGAAACCCCAATTACTCTTCCTTGAAAACGAATTTTAGCTGGAGAGAACGTTTTCTCTTACACGACTGGTTGAATGATTTTCTTCCCCTGTCTGCTCCATTAACAGAAAAGGCGTTATTTTTTCGTGTTTTTCAGGCGAGCGAAGGCAAGCGGAAAGCGAGAGCGGAGCGCGAGACACGCGCGAGGGGGATGGTGATAAGGCGCAGAAAACGGTCTATTACTTGTCCTCAAGTATAGAAAATTCTACGGAATATTTGCTTCTCCGAACAGACATTTCAGCGAAAACAGTCTTTGGTTGCCCCTGAAACATCTCCGGCTTGAAGTCAAAGTACAGGGTGTGTGAACATACCTGGAGGAAACGCAGCAGTATTGCTTTGTAGGCAGACGGGTGCCACACGGTCATTGAATCTGGCGGGAGAGGCCAGCTTTATGACAGCGATGTCGCGATCGTAACTGGCTGCAACGTATGATCCATGTTTAGTGACCGAAGTGATGTTAATGTCTTGTTCGTACCCTTCAGTCTGTTTAAAATGGTGTTCGCCAAGGCGGACCTGCCGGTTACAGATATCACCGTAAGAATTTAAACATAGCTTTTAGACAGGGGTCCAAGATTCCATCACACAGAGTTAAGTTCCTAGATGAAGAATAAAGATTCTTAGGCCCGTTTCTTGGAAGTCTCGATAATTAACAGGGGTTGATCAATTCCCATAAGCTGCTTATTCCTATTAAAAAACTTAAGAATGGACGTTAATCTCTCAGGAAGGCGCGTGAAGCGCACTTCATCCTTAAACGTTGGGCCCTTGAACATATCTTAATTTGTTTTTCTGTTATCTTATCTTTCTTTTTTTTAAGTAGAAACACCATACTACGTCACTTGCGTCCATTGTAGCATTACATTTATTTCTCTAAATTCGTGATCTTCCTAATAAACCTGATGAAGACTGATATCGGCCGGTCGAAATGTTGTAACTACCGTCTATTCACGTTGTTTGATCAGTCCTCGCAGTTCTCTTTTGGACAAAAAAATTATAAATGCCGTGGGTATTTAAAGTTCCTAATTGAAGATAAAATGTGATATTAAGGTATTTTGCGGCTAGAACTGTCGCCTTGGGGCAAGGAGAGGCCGCAGGTTGCCTTTTTTTGGCTAGTACGATAACAATCTGCGCGGATAACAGGATTAACGGTCGAGTGCAGATACGCTGGCGAGTGCTGTACTGTTTTGGCAGCGGAGCCCGCCGTGAAGATTGGGAACAGGTCATTTCCTCATTTCCCTCCCGGCTTCACGTTGCGGTTCCGCCGTACCCCCGTGAATAACAACCCCGCCAGCTACATAGGCTAGAACGACAAGGAAGAATGACAATTCTTACATACCTTGTAATTCTCGATAAAGGCGTCAATGCTGGTAGGAACACAATGAGCAGCAGTGACTACATGGTATGGGGAAATCAAGGTGCCTCCACAACTTTGATCTTGACACGTCTTGCACATGATAGCAGCCTGCCAAGGCCACGCCCCTGGGGTTGATATCTTGCCCCCTACGATCGTACCGATACTTAAACCTGAAGAAAGCGTCTTGACCGTTGTCACTAAGGGTCGTACTCCACAGGATGCTTGAGGAATGGTCGTTGGAGGCGAATCCGTTTGCAAGCTTCTTCCTGGAGCTGCGCCGAGAAAACAAAAACTCGATCAGAAAAAAATGGGCACTCCTGCGGGCGGTGGGGGCCGATAGGTCTAATTAGCAAAAAACAACTTTGCACGTGCAGCACACTTCTTTGTACATTTCTTTCGATGTTTTGCACGACTACAACGTGAAATGTTTTATGAAGGACATGTCGTATGTGTTCGGTTTTTTCCTGTTCAGTTATTTTTTCACTGCCGCTTATTCTCACCTTGGTGGTCGCTAGCATTTCTCATTTTTTCACCGCCGCTATAAAATTTCCATGTTTTTCTTCCAAAAAATGGTCTTCTTTGTTTTTGATCTCTCGCTCTAGCTCTTTATCTGTTAAAATTTGGTTGCTTCGAAGCAAGAGAGAGAGAGCCCTGGGAAAGTGGTTGCGAAACCAAATTTTCTTACCCATGGTGCTACGTTGCGCGCGCGAGAGAGCTCCGCTATCATGAAAAATATTTATCCATCATGGTAATGTGTAAAAACGGTTTCGTTTATCGTTTTTTTTTTTTGTCAAATAGTTATTGATCGAGACAACCACGGTGGTACTAATGGTAACTAATAGTCTTACTCACTAAATCCACCATGATTATAGCCCGATCAAGACTTGTAGTACGCGGTCGAAAGGTCAGTTCCCATCCGGGATTCAGACAGCGACTAAGGAGCCTCTTACAACAAAAATAAAGAATTTGTAAACAGTAACTATCGTTGTATACAAAACTCACTCATCTCGCAAATAAAGGGATGCTTTGAAGCACGACGCCCAACGCAAGTTGTATCCAACCACCTGCCACTGTACATGAACATTTCAGCACAGTCTTCGTCGCCAAAGAAATTATCGGGTTCATTCCAGAACCATTTAGTAAATGTTAAGGGTTCGCCATTGCCCCATCGCGAAAACTTGCCAGTGGAATCTCGACGAAGACCGATCCAAATCGCGTAGTCCCCATAGAGTGTTGCAGCCAGGTTTCTAACGAATTCATGCTCCCTATCGTTGTTGATGGCAACTAGATATCCACCATTTTGTCGGCAGTAATTTTTTGCGGCACGCCACAGACTCTTGCTGTTAAAAGCCCTATAGCACGAACTGTTATACCCACTCCACCCCGGTGGACAGTTCAAACCTACAAAATGTAACGCATAAGAGATCTCATAGTCTGAAGTTTATGGCTGCTGATAGCCAATCAGGTTAGAGAATTTTGTTCTAGTTAGGGACCGGTCATTATTTATCGTCGGGGGCGGAATTTAGCCGATCCCCCCTTTGAATGTTACTTCATTGAAGTGATCCCCCCTAATAACTTTTGATGACTTTCGCGACCCCCCCCCCCCCCTTCCACCCCACCCCACGTCTTTATTTTCCAAATAAATTTGAGTGGTCCTCCCTCTGAATCCTTCCAAAGTTTTCAGCGATCCCCCCTTTTAGGTTCTCAGTTACGACTCATCCCCCCTTTTGTTCTCCCAAAAATCAAGTGACCCCCCCTAAAATCCTCCGCACCCCACCAGGCGATAAATAATGACCGGTCCCTTAGAGGGTCTTAACGGGGTGGTAGCTTTGACGGTTTGACGGTTAAATTTTAGAGCTTTTTACGGTTGACGGTTATTTAGCGGAAATTTAATCAAAGAGTTTAAGTAAATAACTAATACGAACGTTTTTTTTAAAGGTTACCTTAGCCTTTCACATACAAAATTTCGAAATATTTTCAGATAAAAGCAATTTGTAAGGTCTTCTATTAAATGTCTAGAAAGAAGAGTGTTTTTGAGAACATGGGAAGTGGTTTTTCTAACTTGAAGAGATTCTTCTGAAATTCACCTGAAATAGTGAGATTTGAAATACCTTTCATTTTCACGGCTGATGGTTTAATAGCCCCATGGAGACCCTCTAGTTATGATCATAATTGAAATACACTATAGCTCTCTCAATTTTAAAGTTGCTCTTCCGCATAAGCTTGTCTCATGGCGCTTGAACGTACGTACCTGACCTTTGGCATTAGGAGCCTTTTACAGGATATTGACTATGGAGAGAAAATGGCAGGAGCCCCCTGGGGGGGGGAGGGGCAGACTTATGATCTCAGTCTGAACTTCAAAACCTGTCGTTTCGGGTACTGAGGAGGAAGCCATGTCTCTGTCGGTATAATACTATCATGATTGTGCAGTGGCGGATCCAAACCTTCAGATAGAGGGGGTGGGGGTCATCCTGACATAAGGGGGGGGGGGGGGGGCGGTCCTTCAGTTTCAGTTTCAACCCGTCTTTTAGTCTCGTACCCAGATCTCCCACTTTTCAGTGTAAAACAGAGTGAGATCTGGGTACGAGATTACCCATCTTTCTGTTGCTTGCCGCTATTTCGCCTGTCTTATGTAGGTTTCTCAAGGCCACTTTGCTTGTCAGAATTCTACCCTAACACGCATGGCTCAATACCAGTATTGAGCTGGGACTGACATCTTAGTTTGAAGTACATGTAAGGCTCAAAGAATATAGTACACTATTGCAACAGGCAACAACAAAACCTCTTCCGTAGCGATTTTCCCCTAGAAATTGGCGGGGAGGCCTTGGGGACGAGATTGGCAACATCAAGCACTGCACATACCGTTAGTTGTAGCCGCGACTTTTCTTGTGGATGGAGGACTGGGAAGGAGGGTGGTGGGTGCAACTGGCTGGGCTGACTTACAATTGCCTGGGATCATTTTAATTTCGTCCAGTGCGATATCGCTCATATATCCACTACCACGAACAGCCTCAAGAACGATCTAAATTAAAGATCGCAAATAATCATGGCATTAATGACAAGTGCTTCGAGTTCGCTTCGCACAGCTTCACGGGGAAACGTGCTCCAAAATGATGCTAAAAATAAAGTGATCTGTGAAAACATGGTTGCCTGGGATACGTAAAAGAGTTGCTCCGCCCCAATCTCTTCGCGGTTTCTCTGCCCTCGCCCGCCTTTATTACTTAGGGCGCCCAACCAAAACCGCCATGCTACGCAGGCTAGATTACGGGCTCCGCTGCTACCGCACTGGTTGTCGAAACATGAGTCACTGTCAACAGTAGTCTAAAGGTTGATTTCCACTGACGCATTTTTGGCTACGCACGTTAACGCACGTAAATTTTAATCACGTAAATAAGATAGAGGTAAGATAAAAAGTGCTGAGCTTAAGCGAGATTCAACATTTAAGCTTACGAGCGACCTTTCATGCATTGCCTCTATTTTATTTGCGAACGTGAATTTTACGAACGTACGCACGTAAAAATTACGCGACACTGAAATCAACCCTTATTCAGGGCTGCGGTCACCCGGGTGATCACGCTCCAACTATGCGGTAATTTGTTTGGCTTACCCACCTGATATTGTGCAGTGGTATCTATCCTGAACTCTACACCTTTCCATGTATCTGCCTGGTTTCCACTGCGTTCCCAAACTTTTTGCTCAAATGAGCCGACTCTACCGTACACCCGCAAACTCCCCATATTGGCACCATTCATATGGTACCGAAAAACAACGCAATGTGAGCCAGTCAAGATTGGCGACACTAGGCGCGCACGGTCATCAGGTTGCCGGGGTGACGATGCTTCTGCATAGATATAGTAACCTACAACAAAATTATTCAGGGGTTAACGACGCAATTTCCGGTCGGGTTAATTCCGAGGTAAAGTACAGTCGAAGCTCTCATAATTGACCACTTTAATTTGGGAATTTATAGAAGTGGTCGCAACTTTTTAAGCTGTGTTCGAAAATGGGTTCTTTTACCTGTAAACGACTTTGAAATAAACTTATTGAAGGTGCTTGCTTACGAGGGCTTTAAGCAAAATTCTTAGCAGATGTTGTTAATTATATATCAATACATTAAGGTAAAATATTATTAAATAGTTTCTTTTTTATCATGTTTGACGATTTATTAGCGCTTATGCTATGTATAACACTGGATTTGACCAAAAAATAATTGTTTTTATTTAAGTGTTGCCTGAGCGGTCGTCTACGAGAACTTGAGAACCAAGGAAAAGACCAGCCCTTAATTCACAAAAGTGGTCGTGACCCACAGAGCCGCTTAAGTCTATGCTAAGACGTGACGGGGTTTAACAATATTCTCGTTGTTACTAGAGCTGGTCGCTTACGAGAGTTGTCGCGAGGAATTGGCCTGCCAAAAAGTTCTGAACTTTTATAATAGTCTATCTTACCATTTCCTGAGAAGTCATTAGTTGGTCCCGTGGTTGGATAACTGCCCGTGCGACCTCTGTGAAGAGTCCAGTCAAACTCATCCTGGGTGTCTTGTGTGAACCCGCACCAAGTCCGACTGTCAAAGTTGCAGTAAAATTGAGCTGAAATGTGAGATATTACCAGTAAAAATTCAAAAACGTCATTTCTGGTTAGTCGGAAGTAACTCGTTTACCCGACAAATGCGCTAAATACAAGCTAGTTCCCAGGGCTTTTCCCCTCAAAAATGGGAGGGGAAAAAGCCCTGGCGGAAACGACGTTGCGCTAAATAGATTCCTTTGCGAGGAGGGGAACGTTTGTTTGACGGCGAGAAAAATGATACTGTCTATAAAAGCACGATACTTTTGGACTATCTAAAGAGATTGACATGTAATTTCTCCATATGATATCAATTCACTATCCAGTACGTGAATGTATCAGCCAGAGATATAACCTCAAATTCTCTTAACCAATCTGCGAGGGAATACATGGCACCCAGCTGCAGAAAGGAGAATTACTAATCAGATCTTGGGTTTAACCCTTTTTAAAGGGGTTAAAGGGTCGTGAATTTGAGGACAATAATAATAGTTTTCTCTCTTCTCTCTTATTAATACCGTACTCGCCTTTCACTACTTCAAGAACGGAGGGCTATGCCCAAGCAAGAGGAAGATTGTATCCCTTCAGAATAAATTTGCTCTGCTGCGCTTTGAATGAAGCGAAGACAAATGGACACTCAAGCCACAAGTGAAGGCTCCTGATGAACCCTCTCCGTTCCCCACTGCAAAACATACCTTGTGTGACCGGTGGAGTAGGTTGCTTAGTAGTAGTAGGGGGTGGGGGAAGTGTAGTGGTCACCACAAATTGTCTGCATCTTCCAGGTGTTAATCTGATCTCATCCAACGCCATATCACCCTCCCATCCCTTGCGTTCAGCCTCAAACAGTACTTGATACTGAAATGAAACAAAACCAGTGTTTATTATTACATACAGCGGGAGGCGTTCCTTCTGAAATAAGCGCACTTGATGGCAAGATGGTCACATAACACCTAAACATGACGCTATTTCCCACAAACACCTCTAGGCGGACAAATTTGGCCGTGCCATCATTGCGAGACTTTGACATCAGTCGACGTAGCCTTCTTCATTGTTCCTGCACACTATGTAGGAAAGATGAAGGACACTATTTTTCCCGAAACTTCGTGTGCATATTAAGCACAACAACAACTCGCCACATGGTAAGTTTCATCGATTTTTTTTCCATTTTCTGGCAAATTTCCAGACCTAAACCTCGCCCTATATGTTCTCTGTATTTACTCATGTTATGAAACCGGTACGTGACACAAACAGCGAGCCTGGGTTACCCCTGATTTGCATTCAACAAAATTTTTTCAGTCTGACTCGGACTCAGTATCCTTCAATGTTTTCTGCGTGATCATTCCTCTTGGAATTGTTCCAAGTATCCAAGCTCCTTCATTACATTTGGTACAACAAATCGACTTTCCCTGACCTCCCTCAGTTTTGTTATGCTCAGTCTCCTAACAGGATCGTGGTTTTGGTAGCCCTTCCTTTTTTCTCTCTTTCAACTCTTACACGATCACCGTCATTATCAGATCACAACATATCGTCACCTTTATCATCATTAAGGCTACTACCGAACTTTACCTGTTGGATCTGAGCTGCTGGAAGATCAATGTTTGCTAAGTGCCAAACATTTCCACGGTCACCAGTAAAGGCGACCACAATAGTCCTTTGTGAGCCCGTAAGCCTAAGAACCCGCAAGGTGCCCATGGAGGACCCATACATGTGGTAGTAGAACTGAACGCAAAAATCGCCAGTAAGACTGGGGGAAACTAAATGGGCGCGGTCACCCGTCTTTCGTGGATTTGAAGCTTCGGCGTAGACGTAGTAGCCTAAGAACAGCAGAGAAAAAGATTCGTAATTTTTAATTACAATGCTGCTTTTTTGCCTAACAAGGTTTTTCGCATCTTTTGAAAATCTTTGATGGAGTCCATGAAATACAGAACCGATCAAAATGCATGATGTTTCAGATGCTTTTAAGGCGGAGACGTGCAGTTGAAAAAAAAAGTAACAATGACACTTTTGTTACCGGGAGTCTCTTATTTTGCCTCCTTCGTCGTAACGGAGAAAGACCCTTGGAACGAAATTGCCACAGAAATAAAACGCTTCAAACGGCGTCCTGGTTCATAGGAAACTGGCTCTTTGAAAAATGTCAAAAATGTTTGGAAAACACGTCAAAGGACGACGAAAGGAAGCAAATCTGAGTGCTATGACGCCGCAACGTAAAATACACGACAGCTCTGAGCAGTTTAAAAAAGACCAGCACAAACCGCTAACCTGCTGAGGAGATATCTTTACTTGGCCCAGTGTTCGGGCTTGGTGTGCTGTCCTTGTTCAATGTCCAGTCAAACTGGTCGTCACTTCCCTGGGTGAACTGACATAAAGACTGGCCATCGAAGTTGCAGAACACTGAAACACATTCATTAACGTAGTTTAGTGGAATGGAGAAAAGATTGAAGTAATAACCCTGGTAATTATAGTTCATGTCAAATGCGAAAGCAAGTCAAGAAAAGGCCGCATCTTGATGGTAAAGTCAAATTAGGGGCTTTCGCTTATCATGAAACGGTGAAGGTGGGTGATATATTCAAGGAAATATCTACAAAACGTAAATATTTCTTAATCCCTCCCTCGCGGTCCCAAAATAATCTAGCTAGTCCTCACATATTTCCCGACCCACTCCCCCCTCACCCTCGTGATGACCAATTTTCTCCCGTCATCTTGGACGTTGAGACTGAAAGAAGTTGGGAGAGTCAACAAATACTTTCAAGGGAGAGTTTCTGCTCCCCACCCGCCCATCCTCCCTCAGTTTATTTTTTTTATTTTTGCTTTCAAGATGGCTACCACGATCAATGTGCCTCTTAGCTTTCGTGAAAAAACGCCTGCTCTGCAGGCTAAATTTTGCCCCAATAAATTGTTAAATAACAATTGCGGGCGACAGGAGGAGCCCGCAATCCTAATCTCCAGGGGCCGGTTGCTCGAAGCCTGGTTAGCGCTAACCGTTGGTTAAGAGGTATCAAAATGCATAGGTTTCCATGGTATTTAACGCTGGTTAGCAGTAACCATGCTTCGAGCAACCCGGGCCAGGTTGTTAATGAGCATGCGTCGCATGTATGTAGCCAGCATTTGTTTGGACTTCCACTAAGAATGAATGGAATGCACATAACGAACTTTGATCTGATCACGCGTGTTCTGACCATCTGTCACGTGAAACGTAAGCAAGCACAGTGTTCGAGCAAAAGCGTTTTGAACTTCGTTCTTAGTGGAAGTCCGAACGAATGCTGGCTACATACATGCGACGCATGCGTAATGAAAACCTGGAGATTAGGATTGCGGGCTCCTATTGTGAAATTTGCGGTGGGTCCTTCCGATCTCTTGTACACTTTGGTTTGCTTGTAAGTTCTATATTTATTGTACTTGGGCAGAAATGTAACTTTGGGTGGATGATAACGCGTATTTCAAAGCCAATTTTAGCCACTCGTTATTTTCGGTTAAAATGTTTTTTAGAAACCAACGTTCTATTTCACTGCTTCAAAGACTTTCAAAGCTATGTTATCTGGGTGAGCAACAAACATTTTTCTTTGGTCTTAGCAACACATCCAGTACGGTTGTTTTGAGCTGTGAGTTATGTCAAAAATAAACATCACGTTACCTAGGCAACGGATGAAAAGTTTATGTTGTGTTCTGGACACACATTAACCTTGTTGCGAACTCTTCGCCACCTGTAAAGAGTTTTTGCAGTTACCACTATCCAGCCTTTGGCTACCTGTTTATTCTCAGAATAACTAAAACTCTGAACCGACATGTTAAAAGCTTGGTTGGCTCTGATTCTAAGGTAGTAGTGAGTTGCCATAACAACTAATCTTAGAAAATCACAACCCGGTCTTGTTTAATAATCTAAGTATATCGTCACGGTAACGGACAAACATGTTTTTTTTCTTCTTAGCAACGCATAAATTAAGTTGTTTGTTAGCCTTATTAACGTCATGTTACCTAGGCAACTGATAGAAATCTGTTTTTACCAACGACTTAAAAAAACATATAAATAAATCCTCATTATCAGTCATAAACTGTACATTATCTGAAAAACAACGGGTTACAAGTTTTGATTTGAAAATGGGCGCTGTCATGAGTAGTTACACCAGTAAACGGAGGAATAGAAAATTACGTCGCCAAATGGTTAAGAAGATCTTCTGTGTTCAAAAAGTCAAGAAGGAAGTTTTATCGGCAGAAATATCCGTGTTATCTTCGATGGAACTGATGAAGCAGATGATGAGGAAAGCTGAGTTAGGAAGCGAGCTCGCTGCCGCTGTAAAGTCAAACGTTAATAGAGAAGCAATTTATAAAGCGTCACGCTTCGTTGAAGGGATGAGAATTCCCAGGGTCTCTTCGATGGTGATTATGAAAGAGCTGGGTAAACAGTTGCGACACCTATCAGCACCAGATCAGGAATCAGAAATGTCCAGTGGAAATCTTGACGAATCCTTCGACGACGGTAGAAAACTTCATGAGGCGCAGATGGCCGATTTGATCATAAAAGAATAGGGTAAAAACTGAGTTGTGAAGCTAACAGGCACCTGCTTGATGTCCTCACTGTTAGTTAGATTATCCTTCGTTGACAGAAAAACTGAAACTTCACTTTTGCTGAGTGATTTTGATATTTAAGACAAATGAGCATATTCAAATCCTTCATTTTTCTAATTGCCCTTCAATTTTTTCGGAAAACGATTTGAAATTTAGTTATGAACATATGTAAAAAGTTAAAATTTATTTGTATTTGTTTATTAACCTTTGTGCGGTTAAGACTTCGAAACGTTGCCTATTTGTGTCATTAATGAGTTTATTGTAAGGGTCTACTGTATACCAGGTCCTGTCAACTTCAAACATCACCGAGAAGTGTTGATGATGATGATGACGAACTTTATTCATGTGTCGATGTATTTAGCTGACGCTAATTGGGGACACAACATAAAGATAAAATAAATAATGAATAATATGATAAATGAAAGATAATAAATAAAAAAGCTGTAAAAAAGCTATAGTATGATCCTATATATATTATATATACATTTACAATATGCTAAAATAATCAAAACAAGTCTAGGAACGGGCACAACTTAAGAGGTACAAATTACCCACGCGGAGCAATTGTTGCGATTTATCAGTTCAGTAAGATCCCTACATCTAATATGAAACTTAAACCTCGATAGGCTGCTAGCTTCAGTGATGTTTTTATCTAGCTTGTTCCATAAAAAGGGTCCAAGATATCTAAGAGAGTGTTTACCATACAATACAGAATTAAATCTAGGAATATCAAAATTTTGGTTTCTAAAATTATATTTCCAAGACTTAGTACTGAAAATGTCACTAATGAAATCGGGAACTAGCCTATATTTAACCTTGTACATGAGTTTAACTATGTCTTGTAATCTCCTATTTTGTTAATGTCCAACAAACAAAAGCCCTATCCTTGTACATGTTTGGACTTTTTTTCGACTGCCGAAAATAAATGTAAAGGTGCCTTCCTCGGGTCTAGAGTCCTTTTTGCACTTTCTCTTTTGGAATTTCACGATTTTTTATTATTAATATTATTATTAACATGATGATGATGATGATGATGATGATGATGATTATTATTACAAGTGATACAAGTAAAAGTAAATTATAATTATTTTACACTATGCAGCGCCATAAATTGCCTTAAAAGTAATGATGGGTACTTTGAAACCGCTGCGATATTCCATAGGTCTGACCAGTGTAGAGAGCGCAACCCAGGCGTTATGTGGTCATATCTAGAGATGTTACAAATTATACGAGCAGCTGAATTCTGAACACGTTGTAGTTTTCCCAAATGAACTGCAGGTAGTCCGAAAAGAAGGCTATTGCAATAATCAACTCGTCCCATAACAAGTCCATGAAGTATACGTAGTGTTTGAGGGCTATTGTCAGATAGATATTTCGTAATTAGTTGTATGTTATGGAGATGGAAATACGCAGTTTTACGGGTCTTATTGATATGTTCCTTCAGATTAAGATTGCTGTCAAACCAAGTTCCGACATTATTTGCACCCGTGACAGGGCTTGGCTTACTCTTGTATCACCGATCATAGGTTGATCAATATTGACTTTAAAAAAGTAAAAACAAAAAAAAAAAAAGGAAGAAGAAGAAAGGAACGACTAAAAAAAAACTTGCCTAATCCTTTAAAAATACTTAAAACGTCACTACTGCGATCCCATCGAAACATTATCCTAATACGTCTTTCCTAAGTTGAGAGTTAAACAGTTAAACAACAGTTGCCTCAAAAGTACGTGTTTAATTGAGCAAGCACGAGACATGTGCTTTCCGCATTCCTCGCAAAACACCCTTTTCCTTTGCACCAACGAACTTTTTCATAGTCAGCTCAAGTTCCTTTGACCACCCTCCTATATAGCACATCAATGACAATATTACACTGGTCGAAGTTATACCCTGTGTATTGCTTTCTCAGCTCCCATCGCAGAGGCCCGTCCTTGATTGTCTTCTCCTCATCCTTCTTTACGGGATTCTCCACCCACGGACAACTAATTTCAACTGCCCAGACTTTCTTTCCCTTATGATCCACAAACCGCGCATCCACTCTGTTAGCTTTGACACAGGTATGGTCAGCGTAAACCGGCACATCCCAATAGGCTTGCGCATCAGGTGACTCGTACATTGCTTTAGGTGTTACTGGTGAGTTCCATGAGGGAACGGAATCCACCAATTTATGGTCTTTACGCATTTCGAAGAAAAGTATCTTCAACGCGGCATTGTGTCGGTTTAAGTATTTTGATTGAGCTACGGCGGAACACCACGATAAAACATGTTGGAGGGTCTCTGCAGCTCTACCGCACATCCTACACGTTACATCCCCTGGGTGGTTCCTCTCTTATATGAAATGAAGTATACACTCTGGTCGGTGTTGGCTGTTGGTAGAGCTCCATTTCACCAGCAATGGTATGGTTAGGTGAAGACGTTCACTCTCTTAACCAAGGAAAGCATTAGTCTCGACACAGCGCCTCGTCTTGCCATCGAGAGGAAAGCAGATGCCCGTGCCGTATTATTATTATTATCATTATTATTATCATTTTTATTATTATTATTATTATCACAATCTTTTTTTCTTAAGTGACATTCTGCTTGTTAAATCTTTATTGATTATAATTTTCTCCGATAAGTGTCTAACGATAGTAATGATTATTGTGAAGTTTGCCGTTCTCTTGTAAAATATTTTTTTTTTGTTTGTAAGTTTTATTTCTGTTTGCACTAGGGCAGAAAAGTTTTCTTGGGTGGATAAAAACGCGTATTTTAAGGCCAATTTTAGCCCCTTGTTATTTGTGGTAAAATTATTTAGAAGCTTATCTTGTACTTCACTGCTTTACTGAAAGACTTTTTATTTAAAGACGCTGTGTTACTTGGTTGAGCAAAAAACATTTATCTTTGTTCATACCGACACATCCGTTAAGGCTGTTTTGAACTCCGACTTACGTTAATGATTAACGTCACTGCGTTACCCAGGTAACGGATAAAAGGTTTATGTTGTGTTCTAAACACACCTTCAGCTTGTTACGAATTGTAAGTCACCTGAAAAGAGTTTTCGCAATTACCACTACATTGCTATCCAGCCTAACAACATCATGGGCAGCCTTTGACTACCTGTTTAATCTCAGAATTACTAAAACTCTGGGCTGACATGTGCGAAACTTGGTTAGCTCTAATTCTTAGGGTAAGTGAGTTGCCATAGCAACTAATCCGAGACAATAATTTGTCACGGTAACGGATAAACATGTTATGTTTCTCCTTAGCGACGCACAAATTTAGGTTGTTTGTGAGCCCTATGAGCCGACATGTTAAAAGCTTGGTTGGCTCTAATTTTAAGGTAGCAGTGGGTTGCCATAACAACTAATCTTAGACAATCACAACCCCGTCTTGTTTAATAATCTGAGTATATCGTCACGGTAACAGACAAACATGTTATTTTTCTTCTTAGCAACGCATAAATTAAGTTGTTTGTTAGCCTTATTAACATCATGTTACCTAGGCAACTGACAGAATCTGTTTTTACCAACGACTTAAGGAAACATATAAATAAATCCTCATTATCAGTCATAAACTGTACATTATCCAAAAAACAACGAGTTACGAGTTTTGATTTGAAAATGGGTACTGTCATGAGTAGTTACACCAGTAAACGGAGGAATAGAAAATTACGACGCCAAATGGTTAAGAAGATCTTCTGTGTTCAAAAAGTCAAGAAGGAAGTTTTATCGGCAGAAATACCAGTGGTATCTTCAAAGCAGATGACAAGGAAAGAGTTAGGAAGCGCCCTCCCTGCCGCAGCAAAGTCAAACGTTAATAGAGAAGCAATTCATAACGAGTCTTTCGTTGAAGGGGTGAGAATTCCCAAGGCCTCTTCAATGGTGATTATGAAAGAGCTGGGTAAACAGTTGCGACACCTGTCAGCGCCAGATCAGGAATCAGAAATGTCCCGTGGGAACCTTGACGAATCCTTCGACGACGGTAGAAAACTTCATGAGGCGCCGGTGTCCGATAATGATCATGAAAGAATAGGGTAAAAACTGAGTTGTGAAGTTAGCAGGCACCTGATCAATGTGTTCAGCTGTTAGTTAGATGATCCTTCGTTGACATCAAAAACTGAAACTTCACGTCTTTTCTAAGTCAATTCAGAGCATTCAAATCCTTTATTCTTCCTAATTGCCCTTCATTTTTTTCACGAAATGAATTGAAATTATCTTAAAATTTAAACTTATTTTTTTATTTGTTTATTGACCTTTGTGGTCAAGTCTTTGAAACTCTGCTATTTTTGTGTCATTGGTTTGTTCTGAGGGTGTTTTGTATACGAGGTCCTGACAAACATGAGTAAGTAAGTAGCTTATTTATACACGTAAACCCCTAAGAGTTAACAAAAATTCATACGGACGTGTACGTGAAGAAAAAAAATATATAAAAATCTGTAACTAAAGCAAAAAAACTGTAACTGCTTAAGAACTAATCTCTATTACACAAAAAGTGTCATTATATAAAAATCTCTCGTTTAAAATGGAGCTACAATTTGACATGAACATTCACAAAAAAGTCACGAGCTATGATAGCAAGGAATATAATAGATTATAGAATAGTAATAATGATAAAATAGCCTAATAACATATGCAAGACAAAAACTAGTATAAAGATTCTAAATTGAACTTTTGAGAAGCCTTTTCAAACACATTAAGATTATTGGAGTTTCTAATGTATAGCGGTCATTCCACCGCCTCCTAGCTATAAATGAAAAGGATTTATGCATCCACTCAGTAGTAAAACGAGGCTGTACCAATTTGCAAGTTACTTCCCGTACCCCTTAGATTATAACATACATCCCTTAAATTCAGAAAATCGGCAAATGTACTTTGGACCGATTGAGTTAAGACATTTGTAAATCAACACCAGAGTTTGGTAATAACGACGGTCTTTCAAAGTATTCATGTCTATGAGATTCAGTAAGCTTTCGTAACCTTCATTCTTAGTTCTAAATAGAGTTCTTAAGATATAATAGGTAGCCATAGCATCTTCGAGTCCATCGCTTCGTACCAAGACCAACTAAAACTGCATTGCAATATTCTGAATGCGGAAGTATAGAAACGTTTTATACTGGAGAATCATAGCGTTCACGGGAACAAAGCGAGATATTCGTTTAGGAGCTGACGTCTTGGAATAAATTCTCTGTAACTGTGCCGAAATAGGTTCCTTGTAGGAAATCTTCCTATCCAACGTAACGTCACTGCTAGAATCTTAAGAGTAGATGTAAAGGTCATACTTGTAAGTAGATGCGCCAAAGATCATAGCTTGAGACTTAGTGTTATTAATTCAGAGTAAATTTTGTTCGAACCATGTAGACAACGTGGACAAGTTCTTTTTGATAAAGAACTGTAGAGCTTAAGACGAAGCATCAGAATTATATCCGGTGGTGACATCGGCATATAGTCTTAGTGCCAGGTTCGGGACACTGAACGTATAGCTAACATCGTTTATGTATATCCTATGTTAAATCGTATAACATAACAGAATGTTTATGTCCAATACATAAGTGACATACATGTATTTGACTTGTTTCGTCTGCCGTAAATAAAGGTGAAGGATCTTAAAGTTTAATTTGCTCTTACCTTCACTGCGTACGGGTGGTTTGGACGTGCTGGTTGGTAGTACAGTTTGCATGGTGCTTGAAGGGGCCGCGGTCGCCGGGGTATCACATCCTCCTGGAGCTAGTTTAATCTCATCTAGGGCAATATCTCCTTTATAGCTATAACCTCGGACAGCTTCAAACGCGATCTGTCGTACAAAGAAGACGTCTACTAGGTTCTTAAAGTACCATCGAACTCGTTTAGTCCGTAACGGGCCCGGGAGTTCTCCCACAATTTTCCGATTTGTGTGTGCCGCCCGGAGTCTTAAATCCTGACCCTATAATTTTTTAGGGTGAGAACAACCGAAATCTACCCCTATTTGAAAGACCCTTCCTTTTCAAGGGAAAAACGATGGATTAGAAATTAATGGTAGCTTACAAACCTTCATGAAATCGCTTTCATAATACTAACAGATGATTTGCTTTTCGTGTAACTGGGTATTTACGCTCTTAAATTTTAGCTGATACAATTTGGGAACCCTATCAAGGAACATACTGGGAACACAATGCCAACAAGGGCAAGAATAATACCCTATTCAAGGATCAAGTCCCTCAAAAACCATACCCTATCTAGCCTATATACATGGGAGTACCCCCTTCTAGGGTAATGGAATACCCTTTATAGAGCCACAATCAAACGTTCACTGGTGTGCATTGTTTCTAATGGAAGCGCTGAAGGGGAGTTAAAGCTAGCAATTCTCCTCTATTGGGAATTGAAGGGTTAATTAACATGAACATCTTGTTTATTGAACAAATGAATTTTTAATCACCTTAAATTGCTCTGAACCTGTCAGGGAAGACTGGGCCATATACCACTTATCACCTTTGTTTCCGCTGGTCGATAAGACTGTGGTCCTGCTTGAGGCTGTGACCTTGTAGACATTTAGAGAACCAATGTCTGTACCCATCATATGGAAATGCATTCGGAGGCAGTACGGTCCCACCAGGCTCGGGCTGAGTAAGACGGCGCGATCGCCCTCAACACGTGGCTGAGATGACTCAGCATAGATATACCAACCTGAAAAGTAGCCATTCAAGCAAAAATTCGAATAATTACACAAATTACGAAGTTTAATAGCTATTGGCCACCTTCAGGAGCCCAGACTTTCTGTCGCCGTTTCATTTGTCTCAAGTTCATCACCATTTGCCTCTATCGATCACTATTGGCCACCATGTTTCAATCACTGGTAATTATTTGCCTCCGTTTTTCACCATTTGTCATCGTTTGTCGCCATGCGTCCCCAATTTGCTTCCATTCGTTACGATTTGCCATTATTTTTCCCATTTGTCGCTATTTGTATTATTTGTCACCTAGCCTGCGATACCCATTTCTCATTACTTTTCACAATTTGTTCAGAATATAACTACATTTATTCTCCGGCTAGCTTATTATCTTATACAATCAAAAATGAAGAATGAAATTTTTGATACCTTTTCCAGACATATCTGAACTAGGCCCAGTCCCCCCGCTTGGTGTGGCACCTTGGTGGACTGTCCAATCAAAATCATCTTGAGTATCTTGAGTGAAATCGCACCGCGACCCATGGTCAAAGTTACAATACACTGTTGCAAAAAGGAAAAAAATTGTTAAAACAATTAGACAATGTTTATATGGAATATCCATAAACGTTTTTACGTTAATTATTGCCTTAGGGCCAAGTCGCACTAGAGGACAAAACTGTTTATTTATGTCAAAAATCTGTCATCACAATGAAAAACCAAGTGCGACCGGTTTGTTCACCAAAGGACAAAATTTGGTAGCAGACGGACAAACTTCAAAGATGCCGTCGACTACCTCTGGAGGAGTCTATCTTTTTGTCGAGGGTCGAGGGTCGAGGGTTCCATGTCGAGGGTCGAAGGGTAACATTTTTTTTCCCATTTTTTTTTTTTTTTTGGAAAAGGTAATAATCGATGCAATCAATGTCATTAAAACAGATAAGAAGAATTTAAAAAACAAATGGCGCGTGAACATCTTCTAGTTGTTGGGTGGGGGGGGGGGGGGGGGGGGGGGCGTTGGAGGGGGTGGAATAGAGAAAAGCTCCTGGACCGTCCCAATTTTTTTTCGAAGAATTACATTTATAACACCCCGGAAACCCATACCACGAACAGAACACGTTACCTGAAAACACTGATTTTAAAAAAAATGTTGTAAACACAATTTAAAATGTCGTAAAACAAGAATGAGTGCGTTGAATTATGAATTTCTGGTCCAACCAACAAGAATGGAAGGAAAAAACTCTTATTGCGTTGTAAAGTGTGTCATAAAAGGTGTCATAAACGAACAATGCAATCGTTGGAGTCTTTCTTTTTGCAGAGCTATTAAAATGCGCGAACTCGCATGGAAATCGCCACCCACTAACGCAGAGGTTTAAAATAGAATAATGCCTGGTAGCGACTTTCGGTGAGGTGAACATCGGCATTTGCCGACGCTTTCCCATTAAAATACAATATATCTTTCTAGGCCACAATCCGTCATATTTATTTTTGAACGTGGACGTGGTGGAAGTGAATAGGAAAAAAAACAGACGTACGGTCCATGTCTCCCATTCTTCGTTTTCACTGTCACGCAATAAACACGGCACAAAAAAATACATTTGAAACCGTCCAGTGGAAGAAGCCAAGAAAATGAAATGTTATAAAAGACTAATATATAAACAATTTGTCCAAATCTCAGGTCTTTGTGGCCCACAGTTTCTGAGTTTGTTGCCGAAACATTTCATGCACCTTTGTAGAGCTTTGTATGGAGACGCCATATTGGTGGACAGAAACTGTCCACCAATATGGCCGCCGGAAATGAACAAAAACATCTGGAGTTCACTTTTTCTATAAAAGCTCCTCCTTTTCACTCGAGAACTAGCATAATTGCGCATAAACATATCTTCTAATACTTGAAATGGTTAAACTGCTGAAAATCAAGCGGAGAGACTTTTTTCAAGGAGATAGCATTCCTATTTTGGTGTCACGCACTGTGAAAACTCGGAAGTTCAAACTGCTGTATTTTCGAAATGAAACATGCTTCGGGGCTGGAAACTTGTACAAAGATTTATTTCCTATTTATCTTCAACCTAGTGTAAATAAGAATTCGTAAAACCTCGCTTTTTTGACTTTGCAATCTGATGACGTCACCGTGAAAACCATCAATTGATCCAATTAATTGTTTTACATCATGTTGACACACTTCTACTAAAGATCTGTTGTTTTGCCAAGTTGGACATGAATAGGAAAAACCGGAGTACTGCGATAATGCCGTTTATCTTGAACCGTGAATACAAGTTTTTTATTGCCGAAAAAAAATCGACTGTGTTGCAAATTCTGTTTAACTGTTTGAAATGTTACAATGTCACACAAGGCCATTCCTGTACAATTTTTCGGTCGGTCGGGCAAGAAAAAATGGCATTGGGTTTGTGGTTCTGTTTTGAGGATATTTTCCCTGGTATTTCAATTCAAGCTTTCTCTGTCATCTATTTTTCCGTGGTTTCTGATGTAAATTTACTACTTTTAAAATCATGCAAGAAACTGGACAGTGTATTCCAAGTCTGTCTTTTGCGGAATTTTTTTTTCTTTAAATATTCATATAGTGTACACTCTTTTTTTCTTGTTTTGAAAGTTCGCATAATTGGTCTGCTTCGATCTGATCGCTGTTCGTGAATAAAAGGTCCCCTTTTCGTGCAAAATAGGAGGTGATCGCTGAAGCCGTTGTGAAGAAAGTTTTTGCGCAGACACCTCTGATTTCTGTTTGAAATGCACACTAGGGATAAAGATGTGTACAAAATTAATTTCGCCATATGACTTCCTATTGTCCCAGTGCCGCCATCAACTGCGCCGATAAGTGTTGGTTTTGCGTTCCTTTTGTGTTTCAGGGTGTTTCAAATTTCTGCAGTGATACACTTTTTAAGCTGCAGAACATAACGTTGGTAATTAAAGGAGTTTATTATTGCGGCGCGACTTGGGCGATAGCATCAACCATCTAAATTATCACTCCAGCTACGCACCTACGTACCTACGTAGGTCACGATTTCCGGTGTCGGTGATTATCGATGACTTGTATTTTAAAATTTCATGGCGAGTTTCTACTTCATTGAAAGCACGACGCATACAGTGGGATAGCTTAAAAAACAAGAATCGGTGAAATATCCATATTCAAACTACCCCAATGAACAGCCAAGCAAGGGAGAGAAGAGGCAGACGTGACTGAAATCTAAGCCGCGAACCCGGGGGGAGTACTCCCATACATTACATATACGGGTATGTGCCGCCCAAAGGGGTCGTGATTTTGAAGCTCCTGATTTAGAACGGGGTATCCATTTCAGAGGCGTTTTCTAGAACGGGGTATAATATTTCGAACGCACGAAAGCTCCATTTTTGTTGGCAGCCATTTGAAAGTATTCAAGGACAGATTGCTTTTAAAAATACGGTTCAATGCGTTAACAAGCAAACCGTTGTACTCTTGTTGCACCCTAGAACGGAGTATAAAAAATTGGCCCATTTCTAGAACGGGGTATCAATTTTAGGGGAAATTTTTTCCAGAACGGGGTGCCATTTTGGAGTCCCGGGCGGCACATACCCACCCAAAAAATACCCAAGTGCCCCCCCCCCCCCCCGGGGCCGCGAAGCAGGGGCACCCAACCACGGTTACCTCCTAAATGCATTGAAAACACTTTTTCGCTTATCCAGAGTACTTTCAAATCTCTATAAATGCATTCTAAGCGGCGCTATAAAATTGTATCTGTTCGTTCGTCCTATGGCAACTTGAATCTTTTCGAAATCACTTAGGGCCTCAGTATTATTTTCCCGAAAATTTTAGGTGCAATTTTAGTTTTTACGAAAGTGAGAATTTTTCTGATTCCTCTCTCCATCGCATTTTCTAATCCGAAAATTTTAGATTTCCTTTTTCTACGAAAAATAGGCTAAGTTGGGGACTGAAATGTGAAAAACTAAACTTTAGAAAATCGTAGGGAATTAATTAGATAAGCTACGAAAACTGTACATGAATGGAACGGCCGTCTAGAAATTTTTAGCCTTCCTCAAGTAACAGAAAATTGTAGGCAATTTTTGCTTCTCCGAACAGATATTTTACAGAAAACAGTCGTTCGGTGCCCCTGCCTAAGCTCTATGACATTTTTTTTAGGCACAACCTGTCTACCTTCACAGGAAGGGAGAAGGTTCTTTTAAGTTCTTTTTTGTTGTTCTCCACGTACTATTTTAATTAAACAACAACAACAACAACATCACATTTTCTTTATGGATGTCCCGGAGCTTTTCTCTATTCCACCCCCCACCTTACAACTAGAAGATGTTCCCGCGCCATTTGTTTTTTAAATTCTTCTTATTTGTTTTAATGACATTGATTGCATCGATTATTACCTTTTCCAAAAAAAAAAATTTGGAAAAAAAATGTTACCCTCGACCCTCGACATGGTACCCTCGCCCTCGACATGGAACCCTCGACCCTCCACCCTCGACAAAAAGATAGACTCCCTCTGGAGCAGGCCAAATTGAGACAAATTTTGGAAAACAATAGCGAGTGTGTTTTAATTCGGAAATGATTTGACAGGTGATATGTAGCAGAGTCTCTATGCTATAAACTTCGTTGTAAAATTAATCACGTTCACATTTCGCAACAACATGAATCTCGGCGCGGGCAACCAATTTTTTCCGTACGAATATCCACAATATCCACCAGGATGGATCTATCCTTTGGCAGGCCCTTACATGTTTAATGATCGAGGAAATCCCAGCCCATTTCCTTCGACCACGAGTACTGACTCGTTGCCAGAATCCCTCCAGTTCAGCGAAGATAGCTCAATGCCGGCATCAACCCCATCTTCTTCGCGTCGTGCATCTTCGTCAGCCGAGAACAAGAAGGCTCAGGACAGATGGAGTAAAGAAGAGGAGAAGCTTTTAGTTCAACTGTGGGTTGAAATCACAAGGCGCTCACAGCATGGTGTTGTGTTTTGTTCACAGATTTTGTTCTTAAGTGCGACTGTAGCTCTCCGGACAAATTTTTTGTCACTGGCCGATTTCAAGCCGAATTTGTCCAGAACAAATGTAAAATTGCCCTCTAGTGCGACTTGGCCCTTATTAACTGGTAAAAAGTTTATAATGGAAATCGATGATTTTTTTCAGTTTGGCGCGTTGATATCTCAAACTTGACACTCCTCTAATTTCAATGCAGTAAGGGTTATAGAGTTAGGAATAAACTGCGACCGGGCGTATCTTTTTTGGGGGGTGGGGGGTGGGGCGGAGGGAGGTGATGATCGCAAGCCACTTCGGGGAAGCCCTGCTCTCTCTACCACTGCATCTTTCGAGCGAAAGCTCACTAGGAACTCCCTGGTCAGATTGAATAGGGGCACCCAATGGATCTCTTCCTCAAAATATCTGTTCTTTAGGCAAATTTTTGCTGGCAGGTAGATTTAGAAAAAATAATATGTCCTTGGAAGGGAAGTGTTGCTGGGATATAGACAATTCAGGGTGTATAAGGGGATTTGATGTCTAGAACAGCTGCAATGTGCTATTTGTCAGAAACCTTTCCCTCCATTGAAGGGCTGAATTTTGCCCTATGAACACACCCAAACTGGCCAGTAATGCGTGGACATACGTCTGCTGGGAGTCCTGTCAGTTTTCAGGTTGTAGGTGCACCTTGCTGGCTGGGAACTCTACCATCAGTCTTGCTGGGAGTGAGGAACAGATAAATTTTTCCCAGCAATTCTCACAAAATGCTTAAAATGGTTTCAGAAATCTTTATTCATGCTTTGTTGTTGTTTTAAGGTCTTTTTCTCAAAATTTCCCGTTCAGTGTCCCGGGAAATGGAGGATGAAATTCACTATCTCGCTATTGCCCAAAATATTTTACTCTAAGAAATGAATTTTTCGCTCAGAAGCAGGGTCCTTTCCATAATTTACCCTCTACGGTTGCCTTACTCGGACCTGGCGATCGATGAACTCCGAAGATAGTTATCAGGGTCACCCAACGTCAATTTTCGGAAAATATCTGTTCGGAAGACGATTAGAGATCTAAAATTTTCGCAACCTTTGTTGTCTAATTTCTTGCTTGCCTACCTCTCCTAGGATTTTCGAACTTGTAAAAAATGGTATAATTGCCCATTTTTAACGGATTTTTACCCAAGAAAAGGTCACCTAGAATTTTCGGGAGCCTTTTTTCCGGCTAAAATTTTCGAAAAGGTAAGTTTTGATCCCTATAATTTTCGGATCACTAGACTTTCAGCTAGGAAATCCGAACAGATGAAAAATTTTTAAGGGACAAAAATATGCCTATATCTACCGTTTAAATACTAAAATACGTTCAACAATGTTATCTTTAAGTGGTTTTGAGCTATATTCTCGTTGGGTGCCCCTATATTTCATTGGAATCACAAACTGGGCATAACCTTTTGTCGCGAGGAGGTTGGTTCTATCAGTTCCAGTCTCTCGCGATCATAAGTTTATTATTGTTTACGAGTAATTTTACGTACTAAAGCCTTCCCATCAGTTGTTGGACCTATGTTATTGCATGGTGGTAGGAACATTGTAATGTGAAAAATAGGAATAAATTAGTTGAACGAAAAGTATTTGCTGATTCCGAGGGGATAAAGAGTGCCGGTGAAAAAAACAAGTTTTTGCTCCAGATTTTTGCGACCTTCCGTATTGCCTTGGCGAAGAGAAAATAAGAGTCTACATGCAGTCTTGAGATACTACGACAAACATAATACATACCTACTGTACTTGATCCTTGGCTAGTGGGAGTGACTGTTGCTGAAAAAAAAAATAGTAATAAAAAGAACAGTCAAACAGTGTTAGCGCGGTGCAAAATACCAAATGCGAAATCTTTGGCTCCTAAGGAAGAAGTTTGTTTTCTTGATTCCCCATTGTCTTCATCGTTTTATTTCTTTGACTGTCTAGTTATCGATAGCGTAATTCTCTTTCCCATATGAAAGTGGAAGTCACCCTCCGTACTCATTTCTAAACCACCCCGGCGAGTGCTTGCTCGCAAGAAACCTTGGGATAGGAATGACCTACCAGTTGGACATTTGTACAGCTTGTTTATCTGCCGGATATCGTTGGCACTGAGTGCCTCCCGCTGACCAATTTGAGCGCCTCCAGTCTGAAGTGTGATGATGGTAGGTTTTGCATTGCTGCTGAATGCATGTGTCCCATAATGCATTATGCTCCCATAGTCGTACGGTTCCCCAAGGTGTAGTATTTTGCCTTGGGCGAATTTGTCAAAATTATTTTCTCTGTCTGCGGAATAAAAGAAATTGGCTGGATTACGCAAGCAGCCAAGTTCCCTAAATCCTAGTGCCACCCCTCAGTAAATGAATAATAATTACAGACTTCTAAATTGTAGACAAAATGATAGGGCAATTTTTGGCATGGCTATACACCACTTCCACATTTCCCATAATGTACCTCATTTGCCCCCCCAAAATTTTGCAGAAGCGTTGTTTTTAATTTCTCTTGGGACGATTGTGTAATACCCAGGAGAAATGAAAAACAAAGGTTATGCAAAATTTGGGGTGGCAAATATGGTGCATTATGGGAAATGTGCAAGTGGTGTATTGCCTAATTCAAACCAAGGGGGGCTGGATACGAGTCTGTGCATTATGAGATAAACAACACATGACCCATATAGTCAGGAAGAGAGCAGCGAAATTTGTAAAATTCTTAAGTTTGGTGTTAATCGGACCAATTTTTAACCTATTTCAAAACTTGAAAATTTTCCAGATTGCAAGATAAACTGTCTGAACGTCTATAGATTTCTTAGTCAATATTGGAGTTTTTGAAAGGCTGTTTCTCGTTCAACATAAGCCGGGTAAACACCAAACTTGTGGATTTTCCGGATCTCTGTTTTCTCTTTCTACCTATGTGGGTCGTCGTGTTGTTTATCCCATAATACAAGGGTTCGTACCAGGCCCCCCTAGGCAATAGTGAATTAACATCAAAGGTGCGTGATCTCTGTGCTGTTCAGACTGACCTTTTTCAATATTCTCGTACAAGATCTTGACGTAACTGTCTCTATCTGAACGCGACTGCTCGTGGAAGAAGCCGATAGCGTGTGCAAGTTCATGGATTACAATTCCTTTGGTCCAGCAATATCGGTGTAGATTCACTTTCTGTTCACCTCGAGCTGTGCGACCCACCGATGACGAGCACCTGTCAATCACGGGGAAACAATAGATAATTTAGCGACTTGAAGGTTCTGCAATCCCTAATCCCAACTTCCCTATAACTATTTTTTCGCCTCAATACACTGACCCAAAACATGTAACAGAATCACGATGGATCACGTAGATCGAGATCTTCAGCGAGCTTCAGCTCTTTTATTGGCCACGGCTTTTATTTTATGAATGCGCGATGATGCACTCGTCAAAATTCTCTGATATATGAATTAAATTAATCTTTTGATGCATATACACAACATTAGTCTAACAAATAACAGTATCGCTTACCCGGTCCCTTGGAAGAACCTTACATAATTCTTTTCAGTGGTCCTGGCCACAAATTTCACACAAGTGTATTTGTGGTAGTCGCTTATTGCATCGTTGATTGCTTCAATGCCTTGTTGTTCTGTATATAGCAATAAACAAGGAACCAATGTATCATTTTTCCACTCGAAATGTGCTCAAATCTTTCAGTAATATCCAGCACACTTAAGCTAGTCTGAAATGTCATCTGCCTCTTTGTTCCCCCCCCCCCCCCCCCCCCCACCCTCTCCTTCCCCCAACGGGCGGCGGGGAGAAAGAGCAGAGTCGTCTGAATTGCTTTCACTCCCGTTGCTGGGTGGGGAAAAGAAAAGGATGACATTTCAGACCACCCCCAATCTTAACTCCATCATATCTAAAAATAGGTTCTCTCTTCTCCGCGAACCTCAATAGTCGTAAAAATTTACTCCTTGAGAGAGTCTTGAAAATTTCTGAAAATCGTTTGCGTTAAGTTCAAGAAACTGCACATGTGTATAATACAATACGTATACAATACTTACCTATGCTACTGTCTATAATATACGGCACGGTATTCGCAGGCCACAGACTGTGAGGGTAATTAATAGCGTTGCGGCCTCTTGGGTCTTGAGTTATAAACCTTAGAGTCTCGTCATCAGCGATGATATCACCCAAAAGTATCTTGGAGCCGGTGTTACCTAAAACTGAAGAGTTTCGGAAACAAAAAATTCGTTACTTGGGAATTCTGAAGAATTTTGGTTTTCACAATACAATAAAATCTACTCAAAACAATTCCGTTTTAGAGTACTATTTGCCTCCGCTCCGTTAACAACTCAAGTAAGGTCCCTGTTTTCGGTATTCACTGAAAGTCGCTATAAGTAGCACTGAAAACGATTAAAAGGCTTTCAAATGAGACCCTGTTCCACGGGTTGTGAGAAATTTTGAACGAACAAAAATCTGCACGGATCCGCGGAACCGTTCAAGTTTTTCGACGGCAAGCAGTATTGCAATCTGTAATGGCGGAGCTCTCTGGCGCAGCGGAGCACCATGCGTAAGAAAATTTGGTTACTTATGCATCCGAGAAATTTTGGTAGTCACTCGACCGCACGTCCGCCCGACCGCCGTCCGTCCACACCACAGGCACACAATAGGGCCATTTATACGAGGAAAAATAAGACGCGTCTTACATAAGACGCGTCTTAAATAAGACGCGAACTGTACCATTTATACGAGCATGTCTTATCTAATAAGCCGCGTCTTATTTTAGACGAAATGTGCCGTTTATACGGAAAGTTCGGGTCTTATTTAAGACGTGTCTTATGTAAGACGCGTCTTATTTTTCCTCGTATAAATGGCCCTAATGTGAAATAACTCAATCGACAGGTATGGCAACTCAAATGCAACTCAAGGTTTTATTTGGCGGGAAATAGCATGGCCGCCCAGACTTTTAGAGAGAAAAAACAACAACGAAGTCCAGTATTTTTCAATGTTATTTTTAATGTTTACACTCACGCCGATAACAGAGAAAAGGGCTAGAGCGAGTGATTGAAAGCAAAGAAGACGAATTTCGCTGGAAGAAAAACAAGAAAATTTCACAGAGGCGGTGGGAAAGTGAGAAATGCTAGCTGCCAGCAAAGTGAAAATGAGCTGCAGCAAGAGCCATAAATGGCTGATTCTATATTAGAGTTTGCACCGTTTCGTGTAAACGTGTTGAACTGGTTAAAAATTCCTCCTTTCAAAAATTTGTCCGGACTCGAGCAAACGAGATCTGAGAGAAAAACTGGTCTGGTTTTGTTTTCGATTCCTGCGGCTTGCCATTAGCTAAAATAAATCTAGCGCCATTTGCTCGGCCAATCAGGTAAAGAAAACAACAATCATGACTCACTCTCACGCATGCTTTCCCGCGTTTAGCGACGGCCACATTGCATTGAGATCCGATTATGATTCATTACTAGACTTATTTTCCACACTCAATCGAAAATTTCTCTAATCTCAAGCAAAAACAACCACTTTGTCCCGTGGTATGCGCTTAAGATGATCCTACGAAGCCTTTACTCTTTTTTGCGCCCAGGTGGGTCCAGACATTTTCTGATCATAACCCTGAATTGTTCTTAGTTTCACTGGGATTGGTTGGCAGCCAGGCACGCCATTTACTATACAAGCTCCGTAGCTCAAACTAAATTTTGCTTTTTAAAATTAAATGGTTTTCACTTAGATGAGGCTATTCATATGAAATGAATGGGTCTGCCGATCGAGGAATACAGTGAAGGGGACCGATGAAAATATAAATATAAATATAATATATTACAGACAAATATATAGAAAATTTAAAAACGTGGTTTAAGGTCTTCTAGCGCATGGAACGCCCTCAGTTTTTTTCAGTAGAATCCTTAGAGGTGAAGCTTTAGTTTACAATTCATATTTTTTTCAGAACAGCCGTTTTACGGCAATTATTCGATATTAGATTTTCATATAAACACTGTAATTTCTCACGCGTTTGACTATTCGTCAAGATGGCGCCGAAAACCGTGACAAGGTCTATTGTGTGTATACATTTTTGAAAGGAGAAATAGAAGACTTGACAGTTACTTTAAGTTTTAAGTGTTTTCGATATAATTGATACCGGGACAGGCACATTTACTGATGGGAACTGAAAGTTGTTGTTATACCGTTATAGCCTTAAATCTGTTAGATCATTTCTTTGTTCTTTATTAAAGCGGTTCCATATTGATTTCTTCGAATAACCACTGCTCTAATTCTTTAGGTACCTACAGTGATTTGAGACTTGTCGAGTTATTTTTTGCTGTTACTCGGGGGTTTAATCGGCCGGATTTCACCTGTCAGAATTACAGGCCGATTTTTTTCGTTTTTGGCGAAAGGAAGCAAGGTAGCCGACAGAGCATATCGTGCTCTATACAGCTGAAACTGCACACGAGATTATTGCTCTCTGCGTGAGGCTACCTGAGGTAGGAACAGATTAACTCTTTTACACTGTTTTTATAGGAAAAGATATGAATCGTTTTTATGTTAAAGCAGAGAAGAATACAAGTAAAAAAGGGTTTGTATAGTTTTGTGTAGTATAGTACATAGCGCAACGAACAAATCAAGGCCTTTTCATAAACGCAATATTTGTTTGTGTCCCTAACTTGCTAAAATTGCCACATAAAACTTTGGTTTAAAGCCAAAAATTAGCGCCAAATTGTCTTTACTGTTGCCAATTTGTTTTATTAGTGTTTATTTTTTGTAAATTTAAATAGTTTGTAAGAAATAAACATATTTCATACTGAAAAGTACAATTCTTGCAATGCAGCAGATGGGCCCCTGATACTCTGAAGATCTATTTGTAACATTTTCTCACCAAAACGTTACTTTCTACCTTCCAAAAACACCAAAGATATTCCATATTGATGCCAAGAGAAACTATTCCTACGGCTTCGCCAGACATGCACAAAAGACGGAAATATAAAATATGCCTGTAAGAGCGGTTTTAAGGGCTTAATTATAGATGCACTTTCGACAAAACATCATAAATAATGTATGTGGTCAGGAGCTCTCGTTTACTCAATGGGAGAACTTCCATTCAATTAACAGGCCGACAAATGTGAAGCAAACATGGTTTTCTACTATAACTCGAGGATTCCTCTTTAACTGGCACCCTAGAAGCTCGGATTTTGCTCGATGGAAAATCCTCTACACGAAGACTTTCTGAAGAAGGAAGAAGAAAAAGAGAGATGGATAGAGTATTGGGCCGTTCTGAGAAATTCAGTTCTATACTTCTACGATGAACAGACTGATATTTGTCACGAGTACTGTGACAAAATTGAACTTACCCCAGACGCGAAATGTTTTACGGTTAGACGAAAAACGTACAGTCATAGATTTAAACTGATCACCGATGAAGGAGCATGGCTATTAAAATGCCACACAAATATACAAAGACATCGATGGATGCATGCGATCGAGTTAGCAGTGCGACAACTTTCTTCAGAGACAACGGAAATCGATTTAGCTGTTGGTGTTCCTCGCAGGCCGTACAGCCACTGCTACGAGAAAGATTTGCTCGGAAGAAGGGATCAAAGAGAAGCGCGAAAACGAGAAGCCGCAGCCACGGCGTGCGAAAGCAACAACAACAGCACTCTGGAGGAACTGAGTATGAATCTAAAACTTGAACAAAGGGAAAACAAGAGTTTTTCAAAAACAAGGGCTCCTAGGAAGAATTTCAAAGCAGAGAAACCACGGCAATTCAAAGATAAACACAAGAATTTTGCCTTTGAAACATTACAATGCGAAAATTCCACAAATTCAGATCTTGGTATTCCAGTGGAAAATCTCGGCTTCTCCGATGATGAAACCTCGACCGAAAGCAAAGAAAAGACTTACAGTGGCTCTGATATTCCCGTACCAAAATTAATCCAGGTTGAGCCTAAATGATTTACCGGAAGGAAATTGAATTCGTCTAATTCGTGGTAGTTGGAAGAGTTATCGAAAAAAACTGAAAAATAATTAATATTGATTCCAACGTGTCAGATTTCCTCACGCTTTTCCGCTCTTTTTGTGGGTTGATAAAATCAATCTTTTAGTTAGTGTAAATGAACTCGCAGTTGGAGCTATTGATCGTTTAATTTCGAGGTTCATTAGAAGCATGACAAGCCAGCAAGAACAGCTTTCAATTTTAGCAGATGTTTGTATTTGTGCCGGTTGTCTGCTTTATGAATTAGAAGGGTGCAAATGCAGCAGTCTAATTGGCAAAAGTGTTATCAACAAGCTAGGCAGATTGCCAAAACGAAATGCATCATTATCAAAATTTTTTTCTATGGGTCGACGGAACGTTACACTAGTTATTTTTACAGAGAAATGAATCACAAATATAGAGTACAAATTATTTAATTTGAGCCGTTTTTGACAAATTGTAATTTTTTTTTCATAAAAACAAGATAAATAATATTGATCAATTTTAAGTGCGTGTAAATATACAATTAAATTCAATTCGGAGTTAACATAAAACGAATATTCCAAACTAGACGGGTTTGTATCTTTGAGTTTCATAATCCGATCAACGATGTACTAGACTACGAGAAGTCCCCATTTTTCCTCAGGGATAGTAGAGCGAGCGAAACGCGAGCGCGCGTGAAAATCACCCCACGCGAGAAAAGACGACACGCGGAGTGGGGTGATTTTCACGCGCGCTCGTGTTTCGCTCGGTCTACCATCCCTCAGGAAAAGTGGGGGCTAGTCGTAGTCTAACGATGTACCGTAGAGCAGATAAGTGTACAGCCTGAGAAAACAGCCGACATTTGGCGACTCCACCACTGGTTCCCCCGCAAAATAGACGTTGCATTTCGCGGGGGAGGTCGCGAAATGGTGGTTGTATCCAAAGTGCATTGGTTAAAATGACAAAACGTTTCTTTGTGCTGTTGCTTTTTTTTGTAATGTCTCTTCGAACAAATCGCTTTTTAAAATTTTTATCATACGGTCAAAGTCTGGTTAATTTTGGTGAAAGTTAATCTTAACAACTGTACTGTGGTTTAAATTAGAGTTGTGGATAACGAAGACAACAAATCGATTGAGTCAGTATAAAAAAAGAAAAGTGGAAATCACCGACATCTTAGAATTTTTGGACGGTAGTTTCAACTCATCGGTTAGATTTCAAGTAGTTTATACTACCACATGAGAAATTTCTCCAATTTGATTGGCTTAGAGCAGTGGTATTTAAGCGTAATTTGAAATACCTACATGTGAAAATTACAAAATTGTTGCAGGTAGTAGTATAAACAAATAATAGCATGATTTGTACGTGATATTTGGCACAAATACCACTCGTGACATTTCAAAATTGTCTCAAATTTCACTCGCCAAACGGCTCGTGAAATTACGTACAACAATTTCGAAATATCACTCGTGGTATTTATGCCAAATATCACTACAAATCATACTATTACCTATACTAATCCTCTAAACTTTAAAACTGATAAAAAATCTTATGCTTTTTATTCATCACAAAACCACTGATTTTGCTATGAGTTTTTTGTCCAATCATTACCACACTGAAAAGGCGGTCTTTCTAACTGGGTGTGAATTGAGAAAGAGTCTTTGAATAGTGGCCTCAGACACTAAAAACGTTAACAAGAACGAGTCTGGAATATTGATAATCATATGACACTAAGGGGCTGTTTACATGGAGGGAGGAAGATCCTAGAAGGTGGAATAACTTTACGTTGGGTTTACATGCAGAAATTTCGGCCCGTGAGTTGTCCAAGTAGAGAAGGTTAGAGAAGGGATTAAAAATGACGGACGACAAAATCAAAAATGCAATTTGGGTCCTTCTGCTGTCTTTACTGACGTAAATCACTATCTTTCAGCTGAATTAACACAATAATCTGCTCGTGGATTACTTCAAACGAAATGGTCGGCCTTTATTGCCGTAATTAGTCACTGAACGACCCGCCGACATTTTTGTCGCGTTTGTACTAACGAAAGCAGTTTACATGGTGCTAAGATCTTCCTAGTGCTAGGATCTTCCTACCTCTCAGCTATGAAGATCCTAGTGCTAGGGACTGAAGTACAACCTTTTGCATGTAAACTGAGTACAGAAAAAACATGGCGCTAGGATGATCCGTCCTCTACGATCTTCCTGGTACTAGGATCTTCCTCCCTCCATGTAAACAGCCACTAAGAAAGTCTCAATAAACTGACTAGGTATTAGAGGGCGAAACAAGAGGAAGAAGTAGGTCAAGTGCCACACCTTGATTAATGTGTGTCTCGTCGCTTTCTGGAGTGATTCTTGACAAGCCTTTTGGGGAAAGAAATTTATCAAGTTAGCAAACATAGACATTTTAAAGAGACATTATCGTAAAATTTACCTTTTCCTGTCATATACTCTCAATCGAAACGCTAACTGTCGAATTGTCTTGCACTTTAGTGCAACGGAGTACGGGGTTTTGCCGTTCTTTTCTCGAAAATCAAAAAGACTTAAAAACGTTAACCACAAGTACATTGTGCATGGCTTACTTTCTTCTCAGTCTAAGCAAGGGAGGTGATCCAGGGTTTTAGCGCCCTTTCTCTTACTTTTTCGCGTTTTGGGGGACTTCCTGTTCCTTCCTTTCCCCCTTTTCGTCGACTAGTCATAATCAAAGCAGAAACTTTTGTCATCAGGCTAGTTTTTACTCGATGTTAGTCAAGACTTACATGAACGTCTAGCCTACAAATGCGCTGTCTTCGAGGGATAATCTTAATTTGGTTTTCCTAGTTATAACAGTTCAAGGCACCCGTCTCTGATAATCCTCCCCTACGAAAAAGGTGTCCGCAATAGAGATCGTCCCTTTATGCACCACGCCCCTCAAAATTACGAGAACTCACCTGTTTTCGTCGGAGCCCCATCTGAGGGAGAAGAAGGGACTGGGAAGAGACAGACAAGTTAATGTTAATACTAATAATTAATAATCCAGAAAAAAAAAACAATTAGTGTGCGCCAGTAATTTTTTTTGTTTAGTTTTTGAAGAACGCGCGAGGGGAACGTACGGACGAGCGAGTCCTCGCAATCCGTTCTTTCGCCCTAAAAATAGCCCTCTGCTACGAACACTAAAAACACTCTCCGGTAAAAAAACTAGCACTATTTTGCAAGACTATATAAGGTAAAAACGTGGCCTGATCCCACAAGCCCAAGGCCCTAAAAGCACCTGCGTGGGAGGCAACCTCGTCCCACTGTTCCCTCCTTCGGGGAATTCCAGTCGACTCCCGAGAACTCGAACCCTCGGTACTCGAACCTCGCGCTAACTCGAACCAAAATCGATTTCCCCTGGATTTCCGTCATACTTTCACTGCGGGATCTGTAATTTTACCCTCGGTAAATCGAACCCTCGATAACTCGAACTCCCGCTAACTCGAACCAATTTTCGTTTCCCCTCAGGTCATTTTCTATAGAATTTTACCCTCGATAACTCGAACAATGTTTTGAGCCCTTAAAAAGTCGGGAAAAAGCCGTCTACTGGTGTCCGAAACATTGAATTTTGGATTTCCTATTAACGAGTTGTAGGATTATAGTAGAGGCTGATGTTGATTGTCAAAAGCTAACGTGAAGCAGCTTTACTTCTCAAAACAGTAAAACGCATGCTCTATTTAGGCTATGTTTAGTTACGTTACGTTCTGGTTTATAATCTAGAAGTATCTTTTAATTTTCACTTGACATTTCTACAACTAAATGTGTTTAAAATGTTCACTGTGCAGTAAGAACTGTTTTTTACCTTACTCTAGGCTATTTTCTTCGAGCTCCAGATAACTCGAACTTTTTTCGATTTCCCTTGAAGCTTCGAGTTATCGGGAGTCGACTGTAGGAGGTTGCGTGGGAGGTTTTGGAAATAAGGCCTTTTTTGTCTTAAACGGCTTAATCTGGAGGGGACCAAAACGTTATTCTTTGTAAGTTTGATTGTCTAGGCTAATGAACTTGAAAGGTTACAAATTATGCTTTGATTTAGAGTTAATCGGATCTCCAGTCTGGGTGGGGGAGACAGTGGAAACATGCAAATGTAGTTCACACTGCTGGAGTCAAGTTTATGGAAGAAATCCTGGTGAGAAGAATATATTTAATGGGGACACGCTACTGTCGCCTGGTTCTTTGATTGGTTTTCAGATATTTCACGAAAAGAAAGTTAATTGTTTGCTCTTACTTTGGCACTGGCGATAGTTAAAAAAATAGTGATCGATAAATCGACGCCCACATGGAGCTTTGTTGAAAGGTATGTCTATTGTTTCTTTCGGGCGAAAATCCAGAACCTGAACAACGTCCCGACGTGTTTGCACGTCCGATTCTTTGCTCTCTATCTTAGTTGGTATCCTCCATTTTATTGCTGTCAGCTATGCTGTGCACAAATTAACCTGAATATCAAGCCCTCCTTAGGAACAGGGAGAGAGATTTTAAACGGAGAAGGCTTTTCTAGATCTCTCCTCTCTACCCCGTCTCTCTAAGTAATCCTGTCGCTCAGCTATGAAACATACGGTATGTTCATTGAACAAGAAAGTTGAGGGAAAGGCTTTGAAATGAAATATCTTAGCCTGTTCCAGGCGATCATATAGTAGAGCGCGGGAGAAAAATTCACGAAGAAAAAGAAATTCTCCCCTCGTTTCATCCCCCCCCCCCGCCCCGTTTTCCCCGTGTACGATTTAATTCGCTCCCCACCATCTGACTGCCGCGCTCTACAATTTGAACGCCAGGAACAAGCTAGACATATGTTTTCCTACTCTGTTTGATGCTGAAATACGTAGGGTTTCCAGAAATCAAAACTTAGCGAACAGGAGCGAAGTAAGGTGAAGTTAGCAGACGATGATTTTGAGAAAGCCCTTTCACTAACTTTGCACATTAAGCTTTCATGTGTAAATTCCCGTAGGGGGGCGATATTATGTACCACTTTTATACAATGTTTGCATCCCTTTGTATACGGCTTCTTGAGGTCCTGCTTCACGCTGCAACATACATTCCATCAAAATCTCAAGACAAGCGGCTAGAACACCCGTCTGTAAATGTAGCAGGAACTGTTTGCATTTTCTCAGCTAGTTAAATTAAGTAACAGTTCAAGGTGAAGGATTAGTGTAAACTCATCGAAGTAACACCAATGTTAGTTTCATTTGGTTGATCAGTAACGAATGCATGAAGTTTTGTAACACTTTATCTGTTTTACTTACCTGGTCTTATTAACACATTTCCTTTGCCAGGTGAAACGAAAACTGATAGAGAACAAACAAGTGTTGCCAAGCTTAGAGTTAAAGCACTAAGCGCCATGACTGACCACTGCACTGGACCCTCTTCCTCTGTTTCGTGATTAAAGAAGTCAAATGTTTTTTATTTTATATGCAATCTAATAAAATGACCTTGAGAATTTAAGCTCGTATTACATTACCGTGTATTTCCTGCTGAGTGACCAACATTTGAGACGTTGTGTCAAATGACCCGCGGTTTAGACGATGTGAGTTGCCCCGGGGGGAAGGGGGAAAGCGGTAGACCCTCGAGATAGACTCCTGACAAAATGTCGCCGGAGGGGGGGTACTCGAGAAATATTTGGGTAGAGGTGAGCTGCTGAAGGTTTGAAACCCTGACTCTAATTAGGAAAAAACAATCCTTAAATACATACGCTGTTTAGGACAACACCCTCAATTTTAGTACCCTGTTTAGGAAAAAGGACAAAATGAACGCCGCCTTGTTTAATTGGCATTTGCAATTGAGAAAATTCACGTTATAGTCATTGCTTTTGAAGATATGGAGTACAAACAAATTTCACCATATAAATCAACTCAATTTTGCAGGCAATACCCTTTTTTTTATACTTTTAGGACAGAGTCACAGGAAGTTTAAAAAAATTTTCACCCCGTGCCGGTTATTTCCAGTGGTCCACCCCTTAGATACCCCATGTTTAGGACAGAGAGGACCAAAAACCATCCCCGTATATATAGGGGACCGGTCATTATTTATCACCTGGGGGGGTCGGAGGATTTTGGGGGGGATCACTTGATTTTTAGGAGAACAGAGGGGGGATCAGTCGAAACTGAGAGCCCAAAAGGGGGGGATCACTGAAAATTTTGGAAGGATTCAGAGGGAGGACCACTCAAATGTGCTACTACCATTACTATCGACAGAGAAGTCCAGGCAACGGGAATGAGTTGTCCAGCAGTGAGGAAGAGAGTGAAGAATCAGATACGGAGTTAGATGACGACGAGGATAGCGAAGTTGATCTTGTCATTGCTGATCTCGATGAACAGTCAACTGTTCGTATGCCAGTTTTAACTTTTGTACCAGATGACCAAATAGTTGAAGTTACTGTACAAGCAAACACTGGATGAAAAAAAAAGGGAAAACAAAAAGAAAACAAACAAAAAAACGAACAAAAAAAATTACAAAATGTGAGCAAAGCTACAAAGGCTGATCCATTACACTATAGATGACAATAAAAAAGGAGACAGGAACAGTGGCCGATCCTAGCCCTTCCAGATGGCCGAATTGTCGCTAAATATGACCTGCTGATAGGGACTTGGCGGACTGCTATTTGGCACTCTAAAAAAAGTAACTTTGCAGTTTCAAGCACGGATTGCAGTTTCAAGCACTTTGCAGTTTTAAGCAAGATTGCTTGTATGTCAACTGAATTCAGATGTCTGGATCCAGACTAGCAAAAGACACCGATCAAGAGACACTTTTAAAAAAAGACTGCGCGATAACGGCTTTATTATGCTGTAAGTACATCATAGTTAGAAATACTACCTGTATATGAACGTTTAAAACACTAAATATACACGTCGAAAGGTGAATATGGGTACAAAGACATGGGGGGGGGGATCACGAAAGTTATATGTAGTTATGAGGGGGGATCACTTCAATAAAATAACATTTAAAGGGGGGATCGGCTAAATTTCATCGTGTTTAGCCCAAAATCCTCCGACCCCCCCCAGGCGATAAATAATGACCGGTCCCTAGGCCATATAAGGGAGTACCCTCCCCTCCGCCCGATCAAAATGTACGCCAGTCGGAGCTGTACAGTGAGTTAAAAACGACTCAGTCGTCGAGAACGTAGCATCTACATATGAAACATTTTTAGACCAAGTATTATTGCGAACACATGAATGATTATTTAGAACGAAGAATTTTAAAGTTTGCCCGTTTTCTTCTCTTGGTGTCATTTTACACAACTGCTTAAAACTTCCCCGGTCCAGGCCCACGGGGTATTTCCTGGGTACGTGTGCGAGTTGCTCTCAATGTAGACTATGTGAGTTGTAGCCCCGGGGTTGAAAAACAAACAAAATGAGATAATTTTCGTGTTCATATTCTGTTTTTAATTAATCAGACATCACGTACGATACAAACCAAAAAATTGGATGCTTAAAACATGCTTACAACATCCGCCAGTTAAAAGAGCTAAAAAAACATTGCCATCTAGAAGGGATTGAGTATCATTTAATTACATTTTTCAGAGTAATTGAAAGAGCTTGGATCCATTCTTATCCGGGGATTCTTAAACGTTGAATTCGCAATAAAAATATATAAATCTTCTTTGTTCTCTCACGTTTAACAGAAATACTAGGGAGAACTCAGTTGGCTGGTTTCTTTGTTTTTTTTCCTCTTGACATTTCTTATTTGGGTTGATACTCAAAGTACAAGAGGAATTTCGAAGGCATATCACAGGTAGTACAATTGCTACAGACCTGCTTAAAACTTCCCCGGTCCAGGCCCGGGTTTTGCTAAAAGCAGGCCCGCGGCCCAGCGGCCCGAAGGGCCATCGGCCCGCGGCCATGGCCCGAGACGGCCCCGCGGCCCGGCGGCCCAGCGGCCCGGTGACCCAGTCCTGATTTTCCACAGTCTTTTTGTTCAGCGGTAAATCCACGCACATGCACAGATCTGCATCGGGTTTGGGCGTGCAAAATGGGCGACGGGGAGTTTGAATTCGTTTACCATTTTAATAATCATTTCAATCCAATTCGATTCTTTCTTTCGTTGCATGTTGCTAAGTGAAAAACGTTGTCATTCCCTGTTTATTCGTCTGTTTACAGAACCCGATAGAGAGGAAGTCCATTCTCAAACGATCTAAGTTATTTTCAAACGACAGTTTGAAAAACTCTGCCCTGCTCTTCTTTTGGGGTGGGGTTCCTGTAAACAGACCGACATGTCTCTGTATAGAGAACGATTCGCAGTTCACATATCTCATTACTTATGATATTTTCACTTTCAAAGTATGGTTTGAAAATAACTTACATCGTTCTATAATGAAAGTCTTCTATTGTGCTATCGGTTTCTGTAAAGAGACGAATGAACAGAGAATGAAAACGTTTTTATCTGAACAACATGCAACAAACAGAAACAAGGATGCAAATGATTAAATGGTAAACGAATTCAAACTCACCGTCGTCCATTGTATGCGCGTGGATTTACCACTGGACAAAAAAATTGGAAAATCAGGACTGGGCCACCGGGCTGCTGGGCCGCCGGGCCGCCGGGCCGCGGGGCCGTCGCGGGCCGCTGGGCCTTCGGGCCCCCGGGCCGCTGGGCCGTCGCGGGCCGTGGGCCGCGGGCCGCTGGGCCGCGGGCCTGCTTTTAGCAAAACCCTCCAGGCCCACTGAGTGATTCCTGGGTAACGTGTGAGGTGCTCTCAATGTAGACGATGAGAGTTGTAGCCCCGGGGTTGAAAAACAAACAAAATGAGATAATTTTCATGTTCCTGTTCTGTTTTTATAATTGATCAGACGTCACATACGATACAAACCAAAAAATGGGAACATCCACCACAGAAATACTAGGGCGAACTCAGTTAGCAGGTTTGTTCATTTTGTTGTGTTTTCCACTTGACACTACTCATTTGGATGGGTTGATATTCGAAGTACAGGAGGAATTTCGATGGCATATCGAATGTAGCACAAGCTTTTGCGTGCACAAGTCCTCATATTTCGAAGGTTACCAAATGCTTTTTTATTATATACATACTGAGAAATACTCACCAAAAAGTATACGCAAATGAGTTCTAGCCAATCAGAGGAGTGAACCATGGTTTTCACACGTGAAAAAAATGATACGTCCAATCAGAATCGCGAACGATATTTTTTCACGTGTGAGAAAAAATGATACGTCCAATCAGAAGCCACAGAGGTGTGTGAGTTTCGCGCCAAAAATTCCCGCCTTTTATTGCAGCTTGCTGAGCGCCGCTTCGCACACATTCGTGGAGAAAAGTTTTTCTCAAAGAGTTTTTTCTCGTTAAAAAAGTGAAAAACATTTCAGAAATGGAGTGGAATAGTTTCGTTTGTTTCACTGTCGATAAAGAAAACTGTGGAAAGCCGGCGAAACAACAGCGCAAGGGTAAAAACAGAACAAGACGTAAGCTTATGTTGTGCTTTTTGTCGGAGCTACTTTGTCTTACATTTATAAGCTTAAGCTTATATTGAAACCGGACATTTTACTTAAATTCACTCATTTTCAATTGTACATTCAGACCAAACAGTTAAGATTACTTGTAGTTCTTGGATTACCTCATATCCTTACCGTCATTTATGTTTTCAAGACACGTTTCTACTAAAAAGCTGATATTTCGTTTTCATTTTTATTTCTTGGTGTGTAGCGGCAAATTTAAGCATTTTGGAAAGATTTAAAATAAAAAGGCCACCAAAATGATGAATGTCTCAGTATGTATACAATAAACACAATACCACATGGAAAGTGCTTTGTACGGTATTTACCCACTCGTTGTTTTTGTATCAGAAATCTCACTCGTTCGATTTCTGATACAAAAACAACTCGTGTGTAAATACCGTACGCCAGCACTTTCCATGAAGTATTCTCTATATATTCGAGCTTGGCTTGACCTGTGGGCATGCCAGCGTAAATGATAATTTGGCAAAATGTCCTATTGGAGTACTACAGAAAATAAGCTAGGTCATTCTTTTTTTTTTGTCTAGTGAGTACTGGAAAGTAGTCTGACCATCTCGCTATTTATGCTAAAATGCACAATTTGTCCTCCCCATGCACTTCTCATGCCGACGGCAAGTGACGTGAGGTGGATGAATTCGACGACTACACATCGTTGTGCTATGCTGGCCTTCCCTCAGCCAAGCTGTCAAGCTCTCCTAATGAACTCTCTATGACTCACGCGCAACATCAAATTCAGTTGCTCAAGTTGTTTCTGGCCCCAGTTGTTAAAAAGGTGAATAACGCTATCTACTGGATAAGTCTCTATCCACTGAAAAGCGCAATTGGTTTACCTAATTCTTATCCGCTGAATAATGATTTATCCGGCGAATAGCGCTATCCAACGTTTGAACAACTCGGACCTGGAAAGGATGAAAGTTGTAGGTTCTCTTTCCGCGGGCAGCCTTATTCTTATTGATCTCCTGGCTTTACGGCGCGCTGACCTTTTTGGACTCCATTATCTTCCTTTTATTCAAGTATTGACCTTGCCCTCCTGTCCGATCCACAAACGATGATTTTTTACCCACAAAAAATTCTCAACACAAGGCTTGGGCTCGTAGAAAAAGATTGAACTAGGATCGAACATCTTATAGTCAAACGTTTTGAGGTCGCAATACTCAGAGAAGTTTGAAACTGGCGGAACCTCTTGCGGGCCATCTCCGCTGGCTTTCCCCAGCTGCAACATCCGTGGGGCAAATGCTTTATGAACACCCATGTACTTATCACAAATGTTCTTGGCCTGCCAGTCAAATGTATCAGGCACCCAATGATTTAGTCTGTGGTCATGAAAATACACCTTATCAGAGATTTTGTTGAGCCATAAAGCAATTTGCTGGTCAGCGTGCGGGTGACACAGCATCGTGCGCGCGTCTTGCGTCAAAAAAGTCTCCACGATATCACGTGAGAACACCATCCAAGACTCATCGACCCAAGAGCCATTTATTTCGCAGTGAAAATTTCCCCAAACAAGATTTTCTTTAGGACGTAGCGGCAACTCATTAAGCAACTTCTCAAGACATACAAAGTAATCATCGTCCACTCGAAGGAAGTACTGAAAGTCGTATCTAGCCGCGGTCCACTTCGCGTGGTAGAGAAAGCGTAATCCAAATTCTATCCCGCCCAGTAACGGTTGAAATTCCATGTCTCCATAAAGTGATCTTTCTTTTAAAAGACTTCGCTGGATTTTCGTGTTCACCACTCGTCCATCTGTGAAGAAATGGCAAGCGACCTACAAAGGGAAAATGCGACATAACAGACGAGTGCATTAGATAATTTTTCTAACTCAAAATTCTGAGGATGCTTGGGTGCTTCAATCGAAAGCGCCTGCCAATAGAGCTGTGGCCTGACTCGTTACCAGTCGTCTCTCAGTCTACCATTAATACTAAAGAGAGAAGGGAAGTCAAGGAGAGAGCGAGGGGTGATGATAAGAAGGAGAAAGAAGCCTGGGGAGACTCTCTCCCTTCCATTTTCCTCCGTCCCATCACCCCTCGCTCTCTCTTTGGTGTTGCCCTCTCCGCGTGCGATCCAAATAAAGAAGACTGGGGACAAGTCAGGAGCTGTAGCTGTAACCTTTGAGGGGGGCTGTAAGGATGTCGACCCAGACAGGAGCCGATCTTGACCCAGACAATAGTTGCAATTATCAGTCACTCAACTGATTTGTAAGGTACCTCTTTAGGGCTAAAAATTTTTGCCACACCTTGAACGCAAGTTTTATTGTTTCATTTAGGACTGATGTTGGAATTTTTGCCGAGCACCCCGACATTTCAAAATGGAATACTCCTCCGGGCTCGTAATATCTATTGCTAAATATCCTGACCCCTCTATAGTCCAGGCATTTTATCGCAAAAAGTCGGTCAACCTGCCACTAATTGCAAAAGAAGGTTTTTTAACGGTTTTTGGTCTAGGAACATGTCCTCTATAACATATCAAAAGTCCCCGAAAATCCGAGTAGGGGAAGTTGACGAAAAACGAGTGTTTTTTAGAGCCCTATATAGACTAATACTGCGCTGCATGAAAACGAGGTTGTATGTACTGCCTGTTGTGTTGCTCGAGTTTGAAACCCCGTACAGCATGGACTAGTATAGACTGGGAGAATTTATTGTGTTTTCTTCCTAAGTAAGTGCATTTGTGTAACGATTAAATAAAACAACTGTTCTGTATGAGATTCTTAAATCAGAAAAAAACACGTAAAACCTGTAGAAAATATCCACGATTGTTAGCTATCTAGGTGAGGTATTTAGCGAGGAATTATATCTTCCGCAAGCGAGTTTAGAACTTAAAAAGGATAATTTTAAACTGAAAGTAAAAGTAATATAGAGTTCTAAGCTAATATAATTCAAGAAAAGAATATTTGACTTGAGTGTCTTGAGTAGAGACTTCCAAAATGAACTGATCATTCACCTCGGTGAAAAAACCTGTACTTCACTCGTCGCTTCGCGCTTACTTTTTTCGGGTGTCACAAAACTTAGTTTATTAGTAAATTCATTTATTTTGTTTCTTCACAATTTTGAGAAAAATGACTAGGAATCGTATCACGTTTTATGAAATCGGCGACCATTTTCGCTAAAGCCGAAGGAAATGTTTTCACTGACTTATGAAGTAATAAATAAAGCGCGCGCCATGCAATACCAAAGTTCCGGTTCAAGCTGAATTCCAAAACACACATTCGCGTTTCGATTTTAAAAAGAAAATTACGGAATTGAAGGTATCCTACCTATACCGAAAAGAAAGTTTTTCTTGTGACTCAACCAGTCTCAAATTACGCGGGTAGATACAATATAATACAATACAAACTTTAATTGACACTCCCTAAAGAGAGGGCTTTTCAGTGACAATGATTATCACTGATGTTGAAACGAGAGTACGGTAAATCAAAAACTTACAAAATAACAATAATAAAATGTTTTATAGAAAAAGTTGAGAAAGCTAAAAAGTAAATAAATAGTCACTAGAATTACAACTGCAACAGAAACTTTAAAAAATACAATAAAGTAGATATGATACAAACTAAGACCGATAAGATAGGAAAGCAGCAAATAATTCGGCTTTAAGTTTACGCTTTAAATTACGAGCAGAGTTACAGAGTTTGAGGAAATTATCTAAATTGTTCCACAGATTTACTATACGTTAAAAGAATGTCCTTTATATGCAGAAGTTTGGAGCTTTTGTTCGTGCGACCACTTACTTCACCACATGTTAGAAACGTCGACGAGAGGTAAGTAGGAGCGGAGCCAGTTATACCAGAAACTCATAAGGGGTTGATTCAACCCCTTATGAGTTTCTGGTTATACTTAAAAGCAAGCACGAAGTCACGGAGATATAATAGGTAGCCAATGCAGTTCTTTCAGGGAGTATTAAAACGTGGTCAAATTTTCTGGAAACACAGATAATCCGGGCTGCAAAGTTCTGGACCGCTTGGAGCTTAAGAAGGTCAGTGTCCGCTGCATTGGACCAGACAGAAGAACAATAAAACGACTTACTTAACACTAATTTGTTAATTAACATACAGTGTTCCCCAGCCTGCAAAGGGTCTTCGTGCACAAATTTTTCGAACACTGTAGACTACGAAAGTTAAGATTCGGAAGACTAGCGTATTTAAAAATTAATTGTGTATAAGGCGCATGTAGAATTGAATTAAAGAGGGGTTTTCTGGTGATTATATAGGACTTTTTTTTCGCGAGTCTTAAGCAATTTTGTCTCGTAATGTTTCAGCAAAATCAGATCTCACTGCTGGGGAGTACATAGATTCTAAAAATCCTTAATATCTTACTTATTCAAATGATACATTTTTGGGAACTTCTTTCACAATTAAAGCCTTAAAATAACTTTTGTTAAGGATATATTCTTAGTTTTGGCGAAATAGCTCGATTTATATCTATAACAAAAGCTGAACAGCAACTTCCGGTTGACAGCCTCGTTTTCATGTTATGGGAAAAAGGGACTCATGTTAAGAGTCCTGTTTGCGGGTGTACCCATGCTTGGATCTTTAGGGACTTTTAGTATGTTCATGTATGGGATATTTCTAACTGGTCAATGATGAGAAAGCTTCTTTTGCAATTAGTTACAGGTCCGACGACAAAATGCCTGGACTACTATAAACTCTTAACGTTGCCTTCGTTTGTTGTTTGTTTTTTTGTATCCTGACACATTCTAAAACAGGATATTTCAATCTAAAGATCATCCAGCTAAATGCTCTCATAATCTGGTAACTGCAGTTTAATCTACGAGGTTCTACAAGCAATTACGCAAGAAATTCACCATTTACAGCTGGGGGCCGTAAGGGGTTACGAATACCGCAAAACCGCACAAAATTACGCATAAACACCGCACAGAAAAATATAAGAAAATTGCAAACCGCTTTGAAATTACCCGAAAATGTCTAAATACTGCAAACCGCAATACCCCAACTTGAAATAAATATTTCCGCAAAACCGCATCACAACAACCCTTACGCTCTCCTCCATTTACCTTTTCGGCTTTGCAGTGCTTCCACCACGTCTGTCGGATAGCTTCTCTTCTTTCTCTTCTCAACGGTGCTGTTGATACAATTATAACCAGAAGAACACGTGATTTGTTCTCACCAAGGTCCCGGATGTGACTGATTGGCAGTCCGACACTGACATCATGTATTGGCCAAACCAGTTCCCCTTGAATCTCTCTAAGTTCTATACGATACGGGAGCATATCTGGGTGATAGAGTATGTTGGGTTCCGTTGTATTATGGAAGATCAGAAGCAATATCATTGCTGCTATTGATATGACCAGGAACTGAAGTAGTTGATACTTTCTTCGGCGAAGCATGGTGACACGATCTTGTCTTTCGGGGAAATTCAGTTTTAACTTCAAGTGAGAGCAAGATTGAAAAGAAATATCCTTGTCATTTTAAAGCCAGTATACTAAACTGCAGTTAAAACATTTCTTACAAAGAAATCGTAATAGGACCTATTATGATCTCCTGTTCTTACATGAGATTTTGAATCACGTTTAAAGCAAACGGCATACGCCAGATTCAACTTGGAGTGGAGTTTATCCTGGCCTAGACACAACGATGGAAATAAAGCTGGCTGTCGCAATAATCCAACCAGAAATCGAAGCATTTATTTTGGCCAGCGTTTTCCTCGGAAGAACATCTGCGAACAAAGTACAAATGACTTTTGCTCAGTTACCGTTCAAAAAATGGCGCCAGGCATTAATTCCAGCCAATCATAAGGCTTTAAACAGAATTACTGAAAAAACCCAAAATTATCCTCTCTGAAACATGACCAAAGCAAGCTGGACAATCCAAGCCCTCTGCTAACTGATATCTCTTAAAAAGGAAAAAAAAGATATTTATCGAATTTGTGCTCACTTCTGAACCTCTAGAGTTTATTTCCTCCGGTACAACAATCACATTGCCCGTTTCCAAAATTATCAGTCAAGTACTGCACCCTATTCCGCTGCTCTCTAACTGCTCTCGCGATTTAGTTCATTTTCGTTCCCAGTCCTTGAGCTGCCATCCTTTTGGTCAGCGCCCGCTGACGAAAAGAATCGCAGCTCTGAAAACAAGAACGGATTACGTTAAGTCTTTAGTTTAAGTTAGTAAAGTGGGTTTAAAAAACTGGACGTCGCGTATTCCATAACGAATGTAAAACGGCTTTAACGATTATGTTATCGTTTTCTAATCTTACTTTCCCACTGTTCAACTGTTGTCAATTGCCTTTTGACATTAATTGTAACTTAACTAAAGCTAGCGGCCTACTAGAACAGTGATAAGGTTTTCCCACTTACCTTAAATATTTTACCGGGATCTTTTTCCAGTTCTTATTTTCATTCCTCAATGAATGAACTTTTTCGCTATTATAAACTTGCCTCAACGTCTTAGTAAACAATAAAAATGTCCGTTTTTTTCCCTCGGAAACAATAAACCCTGACGGAACATTTACTAAATCCTCTGAAAAGGCTTTTAACTGAAAAAGCGAGACAGAAACCTGTTAACTGGTGTCTGCAGGTGGTTGCACGATTTCTTTATTATCATTTCTTTATTTACTTCCAAGACTTCTTAAGCCTTCTTTCATCCTCTAAGGGCAACAAATGATTTCGATAAAACTTGTAAATGTCCTTTCAAAATCCTTTTTAATGCAATATTACTGGAAAGAAAACAGATACAAAATTAAACGGGAAAAAAAAATTACAAAAAAACATTTACAAAAGGAAAAATACGAAGCAGAGAGATCTGATTTTATTGGGAGATAAAGGACTAACCGGAAACATTTAGTAAAATGAAAAAAAGAGGAAAATGACCTTCAGCATCTCCACGTTTAGAAAGCGAGAAGCGAGATGGATCGACTGGAGACAAGTGAGAAGTGCGAGGCATCGAAAGACAAAAAACTCATGAAACATATCTGCATCAAAAACCTTTTATAACAGATTCTTTCGCAGTACATTTAGGCCTTGTATAAGGAATCAGTTTATAACCAATATCAAACTGCGCTTGTCTGTCCTCTGTCTTCTCATAAAACCTTTGGAAAAAGCAATCGCGCGCTGTGGTCATTCCCAGACGAGCCCTGATCCTTTTGGCCAGCGAAAAAACAGCCATTTTGAGTTTTGGCTCTAATTTGCATATTGTCTTTTCTCTGCAATTTGATAGCAACTGCTATTGCCGACTATATGAAAATAACTTCGAAAATTGAGGACAATTTTGTCACATGTAAAATGCAAAAATATATCTTCTTCTTTTATCTTTTGCTCTAAGAAGAGCACAGACTTTTTTCTCCATAGCATGGAGGAATGCCTTTTTGTCCGTCCTGTATCGGGCTTAACTGTGCTTTACTCAATTGCGTCATTTCCTTGTTACGCAAGAGTTAAATTCATAGTGCTGCTCACTTGGTCAGAACGGCGAAAAGAGTTAAGAGCGGATGTCAGTAAATATCGACCAGAGGTCTACAAAAGTGAAAAATCGAAAATTCTCAAAAAAATTCACAAAGTAGCCCTAGGTAAGCTATTAACATAAATGTAATTTATTTTATATACACCTAATTGCAATAAGGTTGTCATTGAAAAAAGCAAAAAGCCAAATAGGAATTAATTAGCATTTAATTATCATTGCTTGCAACATTCACAACACACACGCTTATACCTGAATATTAATCACGTAAAATGAGAGAAATCATTTGCATCAGTTTCTTGGTGTCATTCTAATGCAATTCAAGGCTGATTCATCTAGCGGATTTCAAACGTGCTCTAATTACGAACGTAAATCGGATAACTACAAAAGAAAAAATGGCTCCATTTTTTTTTTCAATAAATATAGCCTGGGGTAAATTCCAGAAACGCGACGTGTCTTTTCGTTTAGTGCTAAATAGAAAAGCCAGTCTGCGTATGGTTTGTAGTCCACACTACCATCACAATTTTCAAGCAACAAATCAGGGGCGTAGGCAGGTTTTTTCATCGCGGAGAGGGTGAGGCGTTCCTCCGCCAGTTCCTGTCCCGCGCCACAAACCAAGCTTCGTTTATCAGGACATAATAGATTGGCGACTGAAAGTGCGACAACTGAGACATAACATTACTCGTGTCAGTTCACCTTTTTCTTTTTTGAATTGTGCGACTTCTGTTGATGGAGAATGTTGGCTCTAAAATGACTATGGCTCCTGTCTATCTTATAGCGCGGTTGATGCCAACAAGGCCAAT
>OZ037776.1:4308835-4311335 GCA_964035525.1 Porites cylindrica
CAGTTTGAACGAAAATGTAATGTTTTGGAGATTTTTCATTATTTTCAATATTTTGAACGTTTTCGTTCAATGAAAAAATGGCAAATTTCAAAGCCCAAAATCGTCGACTAGTACCTCGATTTCAGTAACGAGTCTTATACCACGTTAAAGAGCGTTCTCTCTTCTTTCAAAATCTGCTTTCAAAACTATGGGCAACTTAAAAGGAAATTTTTGAGGCCAAAAGATACAATTAGTACTTTTCTGAAATTTGAGCTTTCCAGACTCAGCGGGCCGATGCTAAAAACTCAGAAAAATGCAATAAGAAATCAGTTTGAGCAACAGTGGTTTAACGTTATCAGCTATCAGAAACCAACACGTGTTTATCGAGCGATCTGATAAAATTTAAAGCCGTTTTCCAACAAGAAAAGCAGAGTTTAGCCATCTTCTGCTACCAAACGCACGAGTCGCGTAAGGTTGTCAAAGGGCAAAGCACAATAATAAACTTCAAAAAGCACAGCGTTTCTGCGTCCAGGAATTAGACTTTAGCGGACAGAGCAATGCCTACGAGTGTGTTTCATACCTTAGCATGGGTTTCCTAGATATTGGAAATAAAAAACATCAAGGACCATCAAGGACAGCATCGGCAAGAGCATCTTCGGCTGCTCTCAAACGACGGAGATTGCGTTACTTTTCACAGATTGACCGCTTACCACCTGTTTTTGGGCTCGCATTTCGACGGAACGCTTCCCTCGAGACGGGCGTTACGAAATACATCAGATTGAACTGAATTTATCGGAAATATGCCACCACCACCAACAACACGAGATTTTTTCGGGTATTTGTCGTTTTATATACGAAAAGTTCGGGTAAGCAGATTCACGCAAAAACCATTTGGCTTAAAAAATGTGTTTGAAAGCCCACCCTGGATTTGAAGCAAAAAGTATTTCCTCGAAAAAAGCTAAAAAAAAATACCCAATTCACGTGGTGAAAAAAATGGATGATTATGGAAGGATTGTCGAATTCTTGCCTAACCTGAGGGTTTTCTCAATTTCCCGTGATGTAGGATTAGGGGTAGGAAAAAAGCCCATAACCTGCTCCTGTCGTTTTGAATTTCCTCAAGATCAAAAATTTCAGTAAGAACCGAAAAAAACAGCTTAAAGGAGGTGCACACACCTTGACCTAGCCAGGGGAAAGGGGCTTCTGATTGAGCTAAACTGTCATTGATGCACGGTGCAATTAGTTAGACCTGTTACTATCCCCCGCGCAACCACAGGAAGAAGTCCAGCCATTTGGGCCCGGGGGTGGGGAGTACTTTGAAGCGGTCCTGTCGGGGACTTTCGGGGGTAGGGGAAGGGGCAAATCGAAAATAACTTCTCTTTGTTATTGTGAAGTACATCATTTCTCGAACGGTTGACAAGGTGACGGCGGACTCTGTAGCTGTGGAAAGGCCCTTTTGAAACATGTCCTGGCAACATGCCGGGCATCACGAAATTGACGTCAACACCTTGAATCAACTCCATGAACAGGGAGAGGCGATAAGTCCCATCTTAAAAGACGCTTGATGTCTAGACGTGAATAGTCTGTCCGCAGTCTTTTTTCATTTTGTATATCGGGACCATTTGACAGCGCTCGAGTGAACCGGAGCGCAGTAACGAGCCCTAACCCCACCCCATTGCCCTTGCGGTCAATAAATCATCGCGTTTTTCATTTTTTTTATGCGCGTTCGAGAATCTCCAAAGGGAATATTGAGCGTCTTTGTATCGTTTCAGTTTATTTTACCCACAAAAAAGAACAAAACAAAGCAAAAGACAAGTATACAGAAATACGCAGAAGCAATGTGGGGAGGAAGCCCAAAAAGAAACCATAGGGCTTAGGTCAAGGCCCCTTTTCGTTCGTTTAGCGTCGAATAGGTTTCCTGGTTTTGGGTGGGTCGGTCGGTGGGGTGAAAAAAAATCACAAGAAATCTGAGAACAGGAGGCCTGAAACACCAGCATCATTGCCGTGGAGCCTGAAAACAACAAGACATGGTTACCAAATCGACACAAACTCAATATGGCGAAAAATGTGATGGTCAATTTCATAAAAAAAGGTCCAAAAAGGGTAAAAAGCAAAAAGGATACACTACCGAACGTTTTATGCCTGGAAATGCTGTTATAATGCTCATTTTTTAGATTAAAAGAATTAATTTAAGTCCAAAAAAAAATAAACCTTGTCGTTTCTTTTTCTTGCTTTTTTAAAAAATGCCAAAAAAACTGGGTTTGTTGGACGACACTAAACGAAGAAAAAATTAATATAGCTATTAAGAGCGACGGTCAGGAAATATCGACCATCGAGTGGCAAGTGTTGAAAAATCGATTTCCTTCATTTTTTGTCCATAAATAGCTATTAGGTAGATAAGTTATGTGATGTAAGTTGTTCTCGCAAAAAGCCTTTTATTTTCGAGAAAAGTTAAAATATCAGTTTTTGTGGCCTAAGTCTCAAAATGGCCGTATTTTCAACCCGAAGTTTGCTAACATCAACT
>OZ037776.1:4321335-4371335 GCA_964035525.1 Porites cylindrica
CCTGTCATTTAATAGAGACGTGGAATACTGGGTGGACCACATCCTGAACTCCTGCGAAAACCTTAAGAGATGAACGCTCAGGGCTAAGGAGACTTAACAGGGGCGTAGCTACTTGTACGCACGGTTCGCACGTGCGTACCCGAAAACGTTGAGAAGAAAAAATAGAATGAAATAAACATAACTAAAAAAATCGGTGTCCAGAGAAGTGACGACATTAATTGGAGAACCGAATCTTGGATGATTTATTTATATAGCAAGCTTGATGATGTAAAGCGTGAACGCGTTGTTTTCTCCACGACCTGTCTTCGGAGTAGACGAAGTAGGGCACAATTACGTCAATGTGTGGTGCTTTTGTCGGTCAAAAATAATGTGACAAATTGGTAAAAAGAGTCATTTGTAAACTAAAGTCGGAGGTACTACAAGCTTGATTTTTAATAGCTGAATTAATGATAAACGGTTGACGTCAATGAACATAACAAGCCGACAGAATTAAAGAATTTTAGAGGTTGCGTCATTTCATAAACAGCAAAAATGCTTTTGCTTACAATCGTTAACCCCACCTTTTATAAAGGCACCTTAAAAAAATGTTGAGATTTGAGGTGGGGGGGCCGAGGAGGGGAAGACGATGTAGAAAAAGTTGGGCGTACCTCCGGAAAAATCTTGACTACGCACCTGCTAAAGCCTGAAACGGAACAACAGGAGTCTTGACGAAACGTCCTCAGTTATCATCTGTCCGGGGTCGTACTTTCAAGGAAGCGCTGATCAAGAATCACTCATGACGGAATGAAAACTCCTCGTAGCTTCCAGCGAAAAAAGAAGTGACAACAGTGGTAATGTAACGCAATCTTTGCCGTTTACGATCTTTCGGCGCTTGGATTTAAAACGTTGTTGTTTGGTATGTTCTCCCATGTGGATACTTGACATTTCCAATATATGGAAACATCATGCAAAGGTACGAACAACAGACATTCACAACATTGTTTTGTACGCTAAAATCTGATTTCATGGACGTAAAACGTTTTGAATTTTAAGACTTTTTAATATTAGTGCTTTGCCCTCCCTTTGACAACTTCACGTGACTGGTGCACTTGGCAGGAGTTGACAGCTTAAATCTGCCTTTCTTGATAGCAAACGGCATTTAAAATTTATATCAGGTCGCTGTATAAGCACGTCTTGGTTTCTGAAAGCTGATAACATGAAACCACTGTCGCCAAACTGATTTCTTATTGTATTTTTCCGAGTTTTTAGCATCGGCCCGCCGAGTCTGGAAAGCTCAAATTTCAGAAAAGTACTACTTGTATTTTTTGGCCTCAAAAATTTTCTTTTAAGTTGCCCATAGTTTTGAAAACAGATTTTGAAAGAAGAGATAACGCTCTTCAACGTGGTATAAGACTCGTTACTGAAATCGAGGTACCAGTCGACGATTTTGGGCTTTGAAATTTGCCATTTTTTCATTGAACGAAAACGTTCAAAATATTGAAAATAATGAAAAATCTCCAAAATATTACATTTTCGTTCAAACTGAGTAATTCACCACTTAAAATGTGTGCAATTATGTACTCTTCTGAATAAGTTATTTGTCGTCCTCAGTAAAATGGATTTGAATTTTAAAACGATTTTTTTGTGACACATGGTCTCGGGCTTGGAAAACCCGGTCCGAGAGCCGCGAAACCAATAACCCCCCCCGTACGTGAAAAATAATTATCGGATCGAAGTAAAAATTACATTTATGTTAATAGCTTACCTAGTGCTACTTTGTGAATTTTTTTGAGAATTTTCGATTTTTCACTTTTGTAGACCTCTGGTCGATATTTCCTGACATCCGCTCTTAATTGACTGCGGGCTCCCTAATCCTGTTCGCGCACGCGTAGAAGCTTTTCTGGCGTCAAAGCTACCAACGCTATTGTCCAGTAATGTTGTAGCAGGTACCTCAATACTTGCACGGACAAACTCTGGATTGTTGATGAGGATTCGAACGATCTCTGAAGGTTTTGGTCTTTGCGATGGATCCATATAGCTGGCTCCAACATTTGCGAAGTAACAACGCCCTAAAATAAAAGCAAAGTGCAGATCCTAATATCGACATAGTTGCTGAATTAGAAAAAAAAAAGAAAAAGAAATCTTTGCCTTCGAGAACGACTAGTTCACAGTTAGCTGTAATGTTAATAGGGAGCTTTAGCATGGACGACGGCAACTGCAGCGAAAACGTCAGTTTTAAAATGAATTCCCGTTCTTTCAATCTTTGTCGTCTTTATTCCAATTTGCTGAAAATGGCAAGTGTAGGCGAATTTCCCTGGAGTTGATTTCTTGAGGACCGCACTCAAGTTTAGAGAGAGAAAAAAAGATTCGTCGTCGCTTTTTAATTTTTACGTCCACCATAAAACTTGCAATTAGGCATTTTCACGTCGTAGTCGCACAAGGACGGCAAAGAAATGTACAAAAAAGCGTGATGCACGTGCAAAGTTGTTGTTTTGCGTAATAAACCTATTGCTTTTTTGACGTCCTCGCTGCCGTCGCCGTCGTCGTTGCTAAAGCTCCCTAATATAAAAGGGGTAGAAAATCACTCGATTTCTAATTAAATTCCATAAAAAATGATGAGAACAACTCCCCCCCCCCCCACCCCATCCGACCCCAATGTGCCCTGGATTTGAGGCCTATGTAGGTGAGCTTGTCGGTTCACGTTTTACGTCGAGAGTTTTTTTTCAGGGTACTCCGGTTTTACCCTCTCTTCATAAACTAACACTTATTCTAAAATAATCTCAAACCCAGGTCTGTAATGGTAGACGAGGAACCACTGTGTGGATACGATGAGCTACCTCTGAATCATTTATCGATATTAATTTATTATTTATTTATTCATTTATTTGCATGAGGGATCGAAATGCTACAAACTTACATGTCCTTACTAGAATGATGTGGTATTTCTAACGTACATCCCAGTCCCACCTTCTCTAAGACTTCAGCATTCGATAGGCCTTGATAAGGAAAGCCACTGGTAGACAATTCCCATAGAGTGACGCCATACGACCACACGTCGGTATGCAGCGTAAATAATCCCTCTTTTATTGACTCTGGCGACATCCATCTCACCGGTAGCATCCCTAAACGCCTTAGGAAAGAAAATTCAATTCAGAGTTGAAGGCGCCTAGTTCCCTTTCGTAAACGGTACTTCTTGTGACCTTTTTTACCGAATGTTGTTGCTTGTTGAACAATTTCTTACTTGACTGTTGGGAAGCCTGTGCCTCCCATAAGGCGTTGCGGTCTTAGAACGAACACGAGGAGAATGAGTCGCCATGTTTGATGTTGTTTTTATTAAGAGGCTGTCCACGAGAAAACCATGCAAAACCACGTAGAAGGTGCTACAGGCTACATCACAGAATTGGCTTATATTCTGTGAGTAAGTATACTTATAGAAGGCCGAAATCTCCTGAAGTTTAGTTGCCTTGATCACCAATAATTTACGACGTGAGTGAAAAATGAGTGGCCGGCGATGGAACTGAATGATTAAACTTGGACTAGACGTATAAACCAGAAAAATTGAGACTTTTTTACCTCTCGTGACCGTGTACTAACCGAAGGGCAGTTGAACGCTTTTGTAGAAGCTAGAAAAATATGGCACTTTTGAAATTTCTCGCAAACCTTACAATAAATCTAATATGGGCTATGTTAAGAGAATAAATACCTCTTATTAGCTGAGTTTTCGGTCCGTACTGTAAATTACGGACCAAGTTTTTTTCCATCGGGCCATAAATCGATGGAAAAAAACGAGGATCCGTAATTTACAGTACGGACCGAAAAAACGAGGCTAATAAGATGTTTATCATATGGCTTCTTCCAGTTTCGGGGACCGGAAACAAGTGCAGGACGCGAGATTTGACAATCATTTGACAGGCGTCAAGAAAGAAAGTTTTTATTGGCTCACGAAAACAATAGCACAATACAAAGGCTTTCCAAGAAAGTGAAAACAAATTCGCCATGTTGAAAAAGTTTATCTGGTCAAAACTAAGAGCGCTGTAAGTTTTAGCTCTTTAATGTAACGCTGGAGTATTTTGGAAACCGGGCACTGTGTCTTTCTCGAAGTCGTTTCCATCTTTCCTCCGTTGGTCCTTGTAAAAAAAAAACACTGCAAAAGGCGCGCCGGCAAAGAAGCTTTTCAAGGTAAGTTTGTTGTCATTGTCGAAGATTCGCTCGTTAATTTTTCTGGGAAAACCTCTCGAATTTCTGCCAGTTCATTCTCGTCTTCAAGCGTGATCTGCGTTAAAATTTTCAAACACGGACCATATTTTCTTCCACGGAAAGGTTACGATGCAGTTTCTACATCAGCTTCGTTCTCGTTCGAACAAAGCTCGGTTAAAATCTGGAAAGGCAAAGTCAACATCCCAGTCCTCAGGGTTTACAGACATATTTTTAAGTATATTCGGTCAAAACTAAGAGTACTGTAAGTATTCACTCGCCAATGTGACGCTGGAGTCTTTTGAAAACTGGACATTGTGTCTGGCTCGGAGTCGCTTCTATCTTTCTTTCGTTGGTCTTTGGTAAAACCCTGCAAATGACAAAGAAGCTCGTCAAGATGGTTGCAGGCATGTTTGTTATCATATTTGTCGAAGGAATTACTCATTTTCTCTTAGGCAAAATATCTCGAATCTCTGACAGTCGATTTTCGTCTTCTTAACTGTATATTACGAGAAAATTTTCAAACACTGACTAGAATCCTTTTCGATAAGATTACGAGTTAGTTTCTTCATCGCCTTCGTTCACAAATAAACACAGTTTAAAATGTTGAAGGACAAAGTCAAAATCTAAGTCCTTAAGGTTGATAGACGTCTTGTAACTTAATTTCAACCTTTTTTTCCGAGGTAAAGAGATTTAGAGCTCCGAAATGAGCATTTTTTTTGAAATTTTGGTCCGTATAGCAAGTTACGGACCGCAAATAGACCAATCGCATGGCGAAAACAGACTCAGCCATATAATAAGTTGGTTTTTTGTTTTTCGCTTTCAAAAATCTGGGTATTGTGAAATTATGGACTCTTAGCCTAGGAATTATGACAAACTATGAGCCAACACAATCGCTTTATTAAAAATAGCCAAAAAATATACGGAACAGGATACATAATTGATCGTTCAAAAACACAACATGACACTTCAAAAACATACCTCTGTGACTGAGAAAGAAGGTAAAGGGAATAATTTTCGCGCTGTGATCCCAGTAAATCTTCTTTTTTCGACGAAATGATATTACTTCGGCGTGTAGCTGGAGAACAGCCATAACCTGTCTCGTGAATATTTCCCCGCTCGTAGAACGATCAAAAGTAATTTTCATTTCCAAAAAGCTATTTCTTTTGCTTGAGGGATGGAAAATATCTTTTTCGAACTAGTAGTCTTCATGCGTCTTATAATGCGATAGAAACTACCGTACGTCAATGTTTCCATATCTCAAACCAGCCTCTCCCTTTTCACTTACACTTACATCAAATTTCTAAGTTTCTTGACTCAGAGACTTAGTTTCTGCTCAACAAATGTCGTCAAAGTGCAAGTCTCTTCAATTTTAAAGGAAAAAAAAATTTCGAGTCACGAGCAGGAGTCGATCCCGGAGTGCTGAATCTGTAGTCTCATACCGAGGATTCGCTGCAGGAGGAGTAACCTAATAAAAGCTAACCGTTAATCCTTATCACTGTTCTAAGTGCTTAACCCTAATAAGTATGGTCAGTGCTTAACCCTAATCAGTATTTTCAGTGCTTAACCCTAATCAGTATTGTTAGTGCTTAACCCTAATCACTATAGTCGGGGCTCACTCATATATGTATACATGCATGCAATTACTTTGTGTAGGCATCACAAGGTATCCAAGGGCGGTTTGAGGTTTACTGTGCATTTGTTTACCTCCATCTTTGTTTCGAGCTAGCCTGCGAGCAAGCTCTCCTATTTGGGCGAGTGAAGCGAGTCTCACGAAAACGCGCGAGCGAGTGGCCCCTCGCTCGCGCGTTCTCGCGAGGCTCGCTTCGCTTGCCCAAATAGGAGAGCTTGCTCGCAGGCTATTTCGAGCCCGCGAACTAAGCAGTCTGCGATTTTCCTCTATGTAGATTGCTTTAGCGGGAAAGCGACGGGAAAGCGCGAACGTTCAGTAAAGCTGTAAAAACATTTGAATACATACAGGAAGTTGTTAAACCTATATTGTAGAAGACAGGGTCGTATTGCTTAACATTTTCTTCTATGCATGGCTGCAAGTCTAACTTGCTCGTTTTCGAAACACTCGTCGATACCATGTGGCAATTCGAAGCACTATCGTAACATCAAAGAGTACGTGCCACTCCGTAGTTGCCGGAGAGATGTAACCAGTCACCTTCAACGGTTGAAAACATCTCAAGCGAACATCAAAGGTGAATGGCAGCTGATACTTTTGGGAGCTGGGTTATTTGATGAAGATGGTGAAACGCTCACAATCTGTCCCCTGCACAGAGATATTTTTGGTACCCTCTGGAATTCAAGTAGACCGGTTACAAAATGCCATCATCCACTTCATGGCCGAAGCAGGGCTAACCCTGAAAGAGGGATTTCGTTGGACATTTCCAAAGAGATTCAAGTTTACTGGGGAGTTCTCGTGCCCATTGGATCAGGTATTTGTGAACTGAGTGGTTTAATCAGTTTCCCAGTTTCTTCTTTCTTTCTTTCTTTTTCAGTTTTCCAATACTTACTCATTCTGCTCTTTAAATTCTAGGTATATGCATCAGGTGCAGAAAATTATATTTAGAAGAAAGAGGGAAAAGAGAAACTACTTCAGGTGAGTATATATCAACCTCTGAAAGTGGTTCCGTTGGTCACATGATTTTTTTGTTTATTTGGAAATTTAGCAGGAAAGTCTGAATTACGAGGAAACAACTAAAGTCGCTTTGGTTACTAGAGCAGTTCGATCCCATGGTGTCTTACCGTTACTTTTTACAAGAAAATCAGGCAGTTAGAACCTAAGAAAGTATTGCATTATATAATATTATTTATATCGCTCAGAGTTCTGCCTAGGATCCCTCTCATCAATCCACTCATTCTTTCATATCTTCAATTCTTCACTCGCCCACTTGATCGCTGAATCACATTTTTTTTTCATTCATTCATTCTCCTGTATGTGCGTTCGTCCGTTCGTTCGTTAGTTCATTCCTTTCTTCCTTTCCTTCGTTTGAACTTCATTCAACAAGTCCCTATTTGTAATATTTTACATTTACCGGGTGACATGCGAACACACAGGCGATGTTGAGAATCCTCCTTATGGCGATCTTAAAACCATGTGATGATCATGAGTTTCCTTTTAGGGACGCTGATCCTTTATAAGAACTAAATTACGGTTTAAAATTCTCCACCCACATCTACAGTCATCTACCATGAATAATCTTTTCCTTATTTCAATGAATTTTCGAATACCTCTCTTGAAATCATTTATTTTTTTCACCATTTTCTTTTCCTTCTATTCTTTTTCTTCTATTTTCAAATGGAATTTATTTCGAAGTTCCTCTAGCAGTAATGTAAATGACTGAATGAAAATAAACATTAACTCTTATTATCATTTAATTACGTGTTCAGGAACAGGCGGCTCCTTTGGGATCAAACCCTACCACTGAATTGGGCGACTTCATAAACGTTACAGAAAATCGTCTTGTGGATGAGTGTCCGGTATGTTTATTTTTACTCATCCATTGATTTAAACACTTAACATAAATGAGAAATTAGTTCACATATATTAATCATCTGCATTGCTTTTTATTTTTCTAGGCTGAAGGTAATGAACATGAAGTGAGCATTGGTAGTCCTCTAGAGTGAGTCATTGCCAGAAGAAGACATTTCATATGAATGGTGTTCTACTCCATGTGTGAAATCGGGACTGAAAGCGGTGAATGAGTTTATCCGCTCAGCTCCTTGTGCTCGTGGTAGGGGTCCAGTGGTTCGTCAGTTGAGTATACCTTGGAAGGAAGCTGCACCAAGCACACGGAGATATTACAGACAGAAGGGGAAAGAGATCGTTGAAGTGGCTCTGGATTGCCTTGCTCCAGAGCAAGCCATAGAATTACTTTCAGAGTTGATGAAACATATGGAGAAAAAAAGAGAAGCAAAAGTGTGTAGATACTGATAGACTGCAAAACAGTCGGTTTTTTTCTCAAAATCAGTAAAGAAATCGGTAAAGCGTGGCGTAAGAGGCTTACGCGCGCGAGCCTCACACGCCCGTAGGGCGTGTGAGGCGAGAGAAAAAAAGCCGACTGTCTGTTTTCCATACAACGAGTTCGTTCCGACCAGGGGGTTCAAAAATGTCGTCGACCTGTCAAAAATCTGTTCACAGCTCCGCCCTCTTTGTGAATTTGATACACTCGGTGATTGGTTTCGAGGGAGAATAGCGCGTGTTATTGTCTGCACTTTGCCTCGAATCTTGACGCTGTAATCCAGTAATTCTAGAGCAGTTTTTAGCGTTGCTTCTCTGTGAAATGTAGTGTAGTGAAATGTAGTATACATAGTGGAGGTGGCAGTACGACAACAAAGCCTGTGCCTGCTCCTCGGAGAGGGAGAAAGCCGAAAGAGCCGAGCGCTTCGGATAAATTGGAGAATGTACGGCTGTTGTTTCAAATACAGTTCGGCAATTTTGCGAGTGGATGGATAAGCTCGGAAAATGTTTTTATTGCGCCCACCAGAAAAGGAGAAACGTTACCAAAGTGGGCCGACCTACTGTAAAACGAACTTTTCGTTGTCCTCGAGGAAGGATCGAGAATCTTTCTCCACAAGAGTTTGCTTTCCGTGCGGAACAAAGGTTAGAAACTGCCCCGGGATTCCCGTGAAACTGCACGGCGATGCTTTCGCAAATTAGAGAAGAAACGAACACGCCAACTGACGACGAACAATTATTGCGACTGAAAAGAATGAGTAAGTCCCCTCATTCCAATCCACGTCTTGGTGATTTAGCTCTGTAAATCACTATCTGTTAGAATTTAAAATCCTGCTAAAAACGCTAACGAGCAGGGCCCAGCGTGACAAAACATTGCAGGAAAAAGTCACATTCACGGACACAAAGAAAATAGACTGCAAAACAGTCGGTTTTTTCCTCAAAATCAGTAAAGAAATCGGTAACGCGTGGCTTAGGAGTCTTATGCGCGCAAACCGCGCGAGCCTCACACGCCCGTAGGGCGGGTGAGGCGAGAGAGAAAAAACCGACTGTCCGTTTTCCATACAATGAGTTCGTTCCGACCAGGGGGTTCAAAAATGTCGTCGAGCTGTCAAAAATCTGTTCACAACCCCGCCCTCTTTATGAAATTGATACACTCGGTGATTGATTTCGAGGGAGAATACCGCGTGTTATTGTCTGCACTTGGCTTCGAATCTTGACGCTGTAATCCGGTAATTCTAAAGCATTCTTTGGCGTTGCTTCTCTGTGAAATGTAGTATATATAGTGGAGGATCAAAAATGAGTGGAAGTGGCAGCACAACAACAAAGCCTGCCTGCTCCTCGAAGAGGGAGAAAGCCGAAAGTGCCAAGCGCTTCGGATAAATTGTAGAATGTGCGGCTGTTGTTTCAAAACACAGTTCGGTAATTTCAGGAGTGGATGGATAAGCTCGGAAAATGTGTTTGTTGCGCCTACCAGAAAAGGAGAAACGTTACCAAAGTTGGCCGACCTACAAAAAAACGAAAAGTTCGTTGTCCTCAAGGAAGGAGAATCTTTCTCCACAAGAGTTTTCTCCTCGTGCGGAACAAAGGTTAGAAACTGCCCCGGGAAACTGCACGGCGATGCTTTCGCAAATTAGAGAAGAACTGAACATGCCAACTGACAATGAACAATTATTGCGATTGAAAAGAATGAGTAAATCCCCTTATTCCAATCCACGTCTTGGTGATTTAGCTCTGTAAATCACTATCTGTGAGAATTTAAAATCCTGCTAAAAACCCTAACGAGCTGGGCCCAGCGTGACAAAACATTGCAGGAAATAGTCACATTCACGGACACAAAGAAAATCGCTTAAAATTATTCAAATCCAGGAGGCACTTTGGAGAAATAAGACAACTTAAAACCCTTAATCAGCCGCAATGAAGAGCTTTACATTTCTAAAGAGGCCAAGAAAGAAAATGCTCTCGCGTCAGAGGGTAAATCATGCCGACCAGAGAAAATCAATATGCGTGTCACGACCTGTCAGTATGAAATGTATTTAATAAGCGGTCAAAATTCACAATTGCTCAGTCAAAACGTTTTCCTCCAAAGCATAATCTACTCGACAGAGAAAACAATAAAACAATTCATTGGAGCAAGCAGCGTTTTTGCATGAGGTGAAAGTCGCGTGTTTCCTACCGTTCCCCCTCTTTTAGCCAGGCAAGATAACAATGACGGTCGGTCGTTGAACGGAACTTGAAGAACTCTTTGCATGAACCACATCTGATAAATGAGGCTTTTGTCAAATCCTGTTGGTAGAACACAGAAAACATCCTTTCCCCTGAGCAGTAACTCCAAAGCTTCCCTCTGCTCCGATTTTAAAACAAATCCCAATTCTTGCGAGCATATCCGGCCGATCCGTCATTTTACGGCGAAAGCTTTAGCAATTCATCTCGGTAGGGAATATCGCGAATGACTTGTTGAAAACATTACTTGACAGCTTGGTGACAGCTTGCATCGAAATTTAGCCAATGGGAATTGCCCGTGGCTGGGAGAAGGGGGTAATTCGAACGAATATAACGTATGCAAAACGGACAGTCCGTATTTTTAGTGTCTCTCCCCAGTCTCGCTCTCTGTTTTCAGCCTCGTTCCACACCTTTTGTTTGACTGCTCGCGCGTACTTGAATACGCAAAAATACGGACTGTTTTGCAGTCTAAAAACCACTGGATGTACATTATTATTATTATTATTATTATTATTAGAGAGTAAGCAGCGTGCAAAGAAAGTAGTGTCCGATAGCCCGGGGCTAGTGGATTTTGCTATCGAGCTGGTGAATTTTGAACTTAACTTGCCCGACGGGCAACAACTTGTTTCTTTAAATTTTATTTTTCTTAAAACTTCGATTTACTGACGACACAACTATGGTGCAAATAGAATAACTTCTGGTTTCTAACATGATTGTGTGCTTTGCTTCCCAAAAAGTAAGGCATTCAATTTCCTGACAGTATGTTCAGCACTGTATCCTCTCAAGAACCACAATATAATTTCATAGGAGCAGTGCACAATAAGAAGATTGAAATGAATGGTAATATATGAAATGAATCATTCTTTGAACTGCAGATAAAGTTATGAAACTCTGAAGATGTTAACAGCTATGTTGGCACTTACATGAAAATACATTCTAATTTAATCATGGTCTGCATTAGCTATGCATTGAAAGACTCATGAAAATGTCTATTCATTCTCTGTTCATTTAAGTTAAAACCCACGTAATTTAAAATCAAAAATAAACTTTTGTACCTGCTTCAAAAAATACATGCATGCTGTTAAATTATTCACTACTTATGACCTGGATTGCAGAGAGGTTTTGTTCGCTATGACTGCCCGGGTAATTGGGAAGCTTGGGTTTCTTATTGACTGACGCATGAAAATATAGAACCAGACTAGATTATCTTTGCCTACTTGTAAATTCAACACTTGTTAACACTTTTCTATTCTGTTTATTAGTTCTTCTATAGTCTGTGAAAATTTTCATGAGAATGTTTGTATCACATTACATGTAAGCTTACTTTATACAGATGTTCTTTCTTAATTCCATTTCTTTTAGTAATTCCCAGTACCAGTGACCAAACTCCTATTTTCCAGTACAAAACAAGGAAACTCCCCAAAGTCTTTACATAATTTTACATTATCATCTTCATCGTCATGGTCTCGTTGCTTGCTTAGTATTGAAAAGTTATGCCAAATAAATATACCTGTTTAGTTATAATTTTCTTTAAACGGTTAATGCTGGTTTCATTACTCATTGAAATGTTAGTTACTGAGTACTTGACACAGTCATTGGAACTCATCATAAACAAGTTTGGAATTAAGCTAAAAAAGTTAGAGAAAAGGCGAGCCAGGACAACTTACCTTGCCTTACTATCTGCTCTTTTCAGCGAAATCGTGAGGAGTATCGAACAGCCTTAGTAATACAGTCTTGGTCTGTGTTGTGAACATTCCAGTGTTAATGCTTGCGCTTCACACGATGTTTCTGTCTCCATCTCGTCCCGAAAGGGTTGCTTTACACTTGAGAAGTGATCGATTACTAAAGGCTGATAGTGCAATAATAATTTCTAACAACCTTAAGATGTTCTTTGGTGCTATCAAGAAGCATAATTATATATGAATGATCTCCAAACTTCCAAAGAAGCAAGTTTGAAACCGTTGGACACTTTCAAAATGGACGCCAAATGAACGAGCCCGATTGAGCATGTGCAAAGGAACAAGGCCGCTGACCAGCTGTCCCTTCACTGTATTGTTTCCAGACCCCTTTCTTTCAATAAATTGCCCGTTCCCAAAAGTGCTTGGACTGAAAATAAGGAAGTGATAGAGGAGATTCAACAATGAAGCCAGTACTCCGTTGAATGTAAAATAGTCAGAGTAATTTGTGAATGGGTTCTTTCACTTTAAGTAATGCATTCTTTCTTTAAGGAAAACTCGCCGTTTTTGCGCGGCGATATTTTTTCTTTATTTTTCCAATTATTTCAATTTGATCCAATTACAGTTGAAACTCTCTACAACGGCCACCTTAGGGACATCGAAGAAAGTGGCCATTGTAGAGAGGATGAAAGAATAGTGAATGTATGTCATGTATGGACCGTCCGCCAAAAAAAAAAATGGCTCGTGTAGAGAAGTGACCGTTAAGGAACAGGTGGCCGTTAGTTCGGAGGTTCGACTCAATATAACATGATACTAACCCAATTTTTTCTGGAATTTGGTGAGCTTAAAATTGCAACAATTTGTACTATCAAATACAGTTATACTGTACTGACTGAAATCAATGAGGCAATACTACTGAGTATTGAAGGCTATTGTGTTTGCCGCGACAGATATGCCGTTTTTCGAAAATTGCCGCACAGTCGTAAGCTATATATCTTTGCATGAACTCTGCCGGCAGGATTTTGTTTTCAGCATCGTTTTTAAGCGTGTACGAAGTAGTTCGCACCGCAAAAAAAAAAAAAAAAGATTTGCGTGGTTGGCTTGTTTACATCGCACACCAACATCGAACACCAAATGTCTTGAGTGATCAAATTAACTATACGCACTAGTGTCAGGAAACAAACGACTTACTAAAAACAGTGCCGGGAATAAATTCCTGTTAGGAATTAAGGTAGCATTATATGACAACCTTACTAAACCTTTACTATGTAGCGTAAATGAGCGTAAAGCTGTTACAACAACTTTATGCTAGCTTTACGAAACCTTTAAGAGCCGAGCGCGTAAATTTACCTTTACAAACCTTTACGCGCCGTGGAAAGTTTGCGTAAAGTTGGATGACCATCTTTACGCAGGTTTACGTAAACTTTAATTTTGCGTAAATCTCCATTTTCATGCTGTGATATAGCTAATATGATGTTTCCACGAAAGATGGTTGTCAATCATGACCTCTAGATATTTGACATACTCTTTACGTTCAAGGTTAAAATATTTATTTACACGGCTATCAAGAATTTTAATTCTGAATTCTAATTATCCGCATACACTTTCAGAAATGCAAATCAATAATTTGATTTTTTTATTTCTTTATTATCCAATAGCCCATGTGCTTATGTACATTTGGGTATGTTAATTATTGTTCATAGTATCATCAATCCATTGCTTGAAGTAGCGTACATTAGCGTAGACCCCATATTTCTTAGGCCAGGCACATCCATGACCCCACTACACCACGCGCTCGAGAACAAACTGTCCATTTCTCTCACAGACAAGTGGTCCACCTGAATCTGCTTGGCAGGAATCCTTTCCTCCCTCTTTATATCGAGCGCAAATCATGGATTCATGAAGGTCTGAACCATAACTAGCAGCACATTTGTTATCTCCAATCGGAACTTCGACTTGCATAAGGGCAGTAGCGTACGGCCCACCTGCTGACAGCTTTCCGAACCCTAGTAAAATAAGGGTGCCATTATATAAACTACACATTTGATCATTAAATTATTTTTATTTTTACTTTTTCCATACAAACGTCAACAAAACTTAAAAGCGGAAAAAACTTTAAATTTATAGTATCCAACCATGTTTGAACACTCTAAAACGAGATTTCGCCGGATCTCTCCCTAGCCATCCTTAATATTCTTTTCCTCAAGCATACCTGTTACCCAACAGTTCTTCTGATTTTTGACTCTTCCTCCTAATTGCGGTAAACATGCCAGATTAACAGCTCTGTCTAATCTTGCAGGCCTCTTAAGTTTTACCATGGCGATATCATAAGCATTTGCGACAGGAACGTGATGGCTGTCATGAGATATGATTTTTGCCACTTCAAAATCCTGCTCCGTTCCTACGAAGCCATCGCGTAAATGAGCTCCAAGTCTACAGAATTAAATTCAAGAAGAGAAATTAAGCTAAAGATATATTTTAGTTTTATTTTATAATTCAATTCTCTTCGGTTCTACGGTTTTATCGAAAGTCTAATGCATTGCACAAAATTTTCTAGAATGTACTAATCAATACCGTGTCGTCTCTAAAGGTCTATTCCTGAAAATTCTCGATTTTGCGCGCACCTCCAAATAAGCTCCCTCCTTCGAATAAGTGCCCCACCCCAAACTGTCACCATAGAAAGGAAAATACTGAATGCATAGTATATAAGTAGATCAGTATGATTTCAATAAAGAACAAAGAGGACCTCAAAGGAAACAGTACTTTGAGGGTGGCCACATAAAAACTGATTGTTTCGCTTTAAGGATGATACTTCTGCTACAACTTGAGTTTATTTGGAATAAGACAATGTGCTCCCACATCCCCTATTAGCAACCTTTTTTCCACACCGCGCTCCCCGGGCGCTAATTCAAGCATTAGCTGTATCTATAAACTAAAATGAATCTCTTAATACGCGATAATACTCTTATGTACATCTACCTCACTTTGAAGTCTGAGGGCTTCATACTGGTCACACAATGTGCAGCAGTGACAAGCCATTGTGGAGCAACCAACGTTCCTCCACGGTACTGCTCATTCCAGCTTGTATCCGGCTCAATTGTGCTTGCCTCGGCCAAGCCCCTTGGGGCGCTTCCGTATTTATAGCCACAACGCCGTCCTGTACATGTGTGCAATGATAAATTAGGCTATTAAATGAGATAGAAGTAGTTCTCATATTTTAAATATAATATCACATTGAAATTCCTTTCAACTTACATGCCAGAAACTTAAATATATATAAGAAATAAATAAGTAATATTTTTTCATTTTCCCTAATAATAGTTTTAAAAGAAAAAAACAAAACATTCACGTTCTAATGAGACGAAAAGGAATATTGAATTAATAACGGAACGATTCTTTTTCCATACGAAAGTATTTTCGGTCATCATACTCTCTTTAATGTTCAGTTTCTATCTTTATCGATTTTTAAAGTTTGTTTTTTATCGTATTGCCTTCTTTGACGGGTTTGACCCCGATCACAGCTACTTTCCAATATCACATAACGCGTGGAAGAGCCCCGTGTGCGGAGATAGGACAAATTTTTAGTTTACAACAAAAAGTTTTCATTAATAAAAAAACGTGTCGTCATTTTTATGAAGTGTACCCAGAGAGCACGCGTTAAAACGGGTATTGGTAACAGGTATCTCCTATCTTGCTGCTTATCGGTTCCCATCTTTTTCTCAACGGTTTTTAAGCTCCTTCTATAAGTCCACAACGTGAAAAACTATCTCTCGCATGGACTCCTCGTTCTCCTCTCTCAACAAGGGCATAGAGCATATCTTCTTCCTCTATTACAGTCTTCTTGTTTAAAGAAAGCTTTCCACTCTTAGCGACCGATGCGAGACGTGAAAAGTATGATTTAACTTGCTGCGCGCTGAGCCAGTCTTTAGGAGAAAACAATTTTACGCCATCTGGTCCACGAGGTAAACTTCAAGTTTGAGGCAACAACGGCAGGGTCGCTCTTATTTCCTGTCTCTTCTCCATCAAGAAACAGTTTAAGGAGGTACTCTTTGACATGTTCTGAAAATCGCCCGGTCTTCTTGTTTTTCTTCAAGGCCCAGCATGGCTCAGAAGTGGGGTACTCTCTGCACTCTTCTTGCCTCAATCCTTCAAGGTTCTTTTTAAATGGAATATATGAAGGGCGTATGTTGGTGCATGCTAGCCCATTTACGCTTAATACTGTCATGCGTGGAATCCTTTTGGCTGCAAAAAATGTGCTTGCCAAAGTCCCGGTGGTTTTGCAACGCAGTTGTCGTTTTGAACAACTTGATGCAACCTGGTTGAGGGCAACTAAATTCACAAGGTTCACTTTTGTTTTCGGTCGTTTCGCTATTTTTGTACAAGAAGCCAGTCGACACACGCGGGGATGTGAACGGCTCAATGACCTTCAATCGGGTACTTCCCTGGCTGGTCCCTCTCTTCATTAGCTTATCGTAACGAACGATTTTTCCTTCCCCAATATTGAAGGCTTTCCACATCCTGATTCGGTCTGGACAAAACTTGACGATTGAAAACATCAGTACTCCGTTCCAGTTGTGATTATGCAGATCCTGTGCGCTAGTGTCCACCTTTACAACTGATGCACAGCAACCTCTAACTCTGGAGAAAGAATCTATTGCTTTCTTCATATCTTTTGCCTTCTCGACATCATTTCCTGCATTGACGTACTGGCGTATATGACTTTTCAAAGGAGAAATATGGCGATCGCATATATCTTTGCCACTGTTTGATTCACTTAAGTCGTGTCGGCTTGTAGTTACACCTGTACGTAGACTTATACCAGGGATACTTAGCAATAAAAGAGCACAGTGATAACATCCAGCGTTATCGCTACGTGCAAACGCCTCGACAATCTCAGGTGACTTCCTCTTTATTTCTATAAGCGTGTTCTCATAAATAGATGCAACAGCAAACCAGTTCTGGCTGCAGTGATCCAGCAGATGAACGTATGTCCTTACTTATACATATGAACATAAGAAATAATGTTACGCTATCGGCTCTATGACGTTAAATAAAGTGCAACAGGAAAGCTCACTGACTTTCAAGTACCTACTCTTCTGGTAATCCTAACTGTTGTCCACTTGTTGTTTCATCCACTGACTATAACCATGCCTCGTATCTTCCTCCACTTCAATGCTAAAGATTTCAAGGGATTATTTTCTCAGTAGAATGTGCAAATAAAGTAAGGGGTTAACCTTTTCTTGAACCTGTCACGCGGACAACGACCTGCCTCCACTGTCAATACCTAATTTATACATTGCCTTTACCGTATTTTGCACAGAAAGTGAATGTGGATAACACTACTGTTACTCAGGGAATAAGAAGAAAACTCAGCATTTCTTCTATTTAGGACACAAATTCGACTACTACAATATCTGAAACTGAAATGGTAATTTAAGGAATATAACGGCAAACCTCCTGTAAACGGTCGCTCTCAAGAATCAACACAGTGTTAACAAACAGGGATCTCTTCCGAGAAGAGATCCCTACAGGTGTCCTTTTAAAAGATAAAATTTGGGCATGCCATTCCAACGTTTCGTATAAGTGAAGTTCCATGTTGTCACAAAAACGATTTGCACATAATCTGAGCGGCGTAGTACATAAAGTAGTATACATACATCATGCACCATTTTGGATATGCCCATGCATAGTCAGATGTAGAATATGCCTGTAGAAAATTCCTCAAAATCTTCCTTCGGTTTTGTTATCACGGCTGTGACATGCCAAGAGAGGCCTTTCTTTCCAAACCACTCTCCTTGCGTTTCCCTATACTTCAAAGGAAGGAATTTCATAGCCCAATCCATGATAATTAAAGCTTGCTCTGGCTTCATATTGTTGAGGATATCATCGTTTGCTACGTCCTGGTGTACTGCTCTTAAGATGTGGGCCTTCCATCGCTCAATCTTGTCTATAGCGTTACTTATGTCATGCTCTAGTTCCTCCTTTTCGTCTTGATATCTAAAAATCAAAAGAAAAAAGTTGATGGTTTCCTTCTGTTATCAAAGGTGTAATTATAATTTCTTGACGTTTCAGGGCGACATCATTTGCTTGTCTTCGCACGGTATATTTTTCCTGATCCTTTGTTTAATGATGTAAACGCGGCATTGTTTCCGAAGTTAAACAACTGTAGATGTCAGTCACCTGAGCCACCCATTTCCAGTTGCAAAGTGAAAGGTGATTAAGATATGACAATCAGAAAACTTACTCTTCATGATCAGGTAAAATTACAATATATATCTTCTCGTAATATCCTATGAAGAAATTTTTTTTACATGTGTAAAATGAAACGATTAACGATAAACTGAACAATACAGAATCTATATTAGGGGAGAAATCTGTCTTCTTTCTTTGGTTTTGACTGCAATTTACTTCTTATGAAGTAAATTTAGGTTAGGTTTAGGGTTTTGGTTTTGAAAGAAGAAGACTATAGAACATGGTATCAGTAATCGTTTACCTGAAGTGAAGGTCTCTTGATGACAATACCAGTTCTATTTCATCACGAACATTCTTGATATTGTCGCAGCTTTTACATGATTTCGTGTGCTCATGCCCACAGAGATGATCTTCACGGTCAGACAACGCAAATACCCGGCAATGATCAGCACACTGGTTTTCTTCAGAAACGCGGATCTTCAAGAAGTTTGTCTTTTACCAGCTTTCAAGCGATCTTTGACACCTTGAACTCAGGCTAAACGTTTACCTTTAAAAAGGCACGCTAATGTTACCACTCTTTTTTTAATTATTACTATTAAAGATAAAGCTGCTCATAAATGTTCAATTGCGTTAAGAGGCCAGGCCTTTGTTACAATTGCACAGTATAAAATATATGCTTTTTTAAAAAATGGTGTCGACAAACCTTAAAGAAGGAATCAAAAGTCCAAAAATTAAATTGGCCTAGGAGGTTGGGTGGTTTGAGTGTTAAAGGTGCACTGAAAGATAGGGAAGATACAGGCCTCCCCAGGACAAAACGTAAATCAACCTAAGCTTACCTAACTGCTCCTAGCCTGTTTACTACGTCTTCGAGTGTATCGAAGGCTTGCGATCTCTCTGTAGCGATGTTGTGAAGTCCTGCCGAAGACTTCTTTTGTGATGCTGCACAAATCTATACAATAATGACATGTTGTTATATTTTTCTCCTCGTATTCATATTTCGCTGCTTTTCTCATCCAGAGCTTTTGCCGTTTTATAATCCCCACTTATATGGCAAAAGTAAATTGTCAGTTAATCAAGCCGAAGAAGTGGTTTAAACTAAGAAACATGACACAATGCATATAATGATATCTTCGTGATATTTACATGAGACAACAGAATATAGAAAAAACCCATATTTTCTTTCTTTTTTTCGCTCTTCTTCTGATTTTGTTTTGATACGTACCTGTAAAATACTGAAGAGGGTTGACCTCCCATGTGAAAGGAAACCGGTCTCTTGACAGTACTGCTGGTATAAGTCCACAATCCTTAAAACAATAACTGTCCTAACCACGTTTGGAATCTCCATCTTCTCCCCATTCGACAATTTTAGCGTTTTTCTTCCGTACGTAACATCTTGCACGAAATTTGGTCTGCTTATAAAATCTAGAAAATGGTCTACTTTGCTTGGATCCAGTCTTGCGCGTGTAATGGCCTCCATCTGTGGCACTGGTTTACCCACCCCCACCTTTACGGCATGCCTTCTTGCCTCATCTATCGCCCAAATGCTTACTCCAGAAATAAGCAGCTGAAGTTGTGCTTTAGAGTAATCGTTTACAAATAATGAAAGGTTTGCCTTTTAGTAAACCAACTGTTGGCCTCTTCGTACAATTTAATCAAGCGCGATATTTCGCTAACATCAGTATCTTAGACTGCAAAACAGTCCGCATTTTTGCGTATTCAAGTACGCGCGAGCAGTCAAACGAAAGGTCTGGAACGAAGCTGAAAACAGAGCGAGACTGGGGAGAAACGCTAAAAATACGGACTGTCCGTTTTACATACGTGATATTCGTTCGAATTACCCGCTTCTCCCAGCCACGGGCAATTCCCATTGGCTAAATTTCGATGCAAGCTGTCACCAAGCTGTCAAGTAATGTTTTCAACAAGTCATTCGCGATATTCCCTACCGAGATGAATTGCTAAAGCTTTCGCCGTAAAATGACGGATCGGCCGGATATGCTCGCAAGAATTGGGATTTGTTTTAAAATCGGAGCAGAGGGAAGCTTTGGAGTTACTGCTCAGGGGAAAGGATGTTTTCTGTGTTCTACCAACAGGATTTGACAAAAGCCTCATTTATCAGATGTGGTTCATGCAAAGAGTTCTTCAAGTTCCGTTCAACGACCGACCGTCATTGTTATCTTGCCTGGCTAAAAGAGGGGGAACGGTAGGAAACACGCGACTTTCACCTCATGCAAAAACGCTGCTTGCTCCAATGAATTGTTTTATTGTTTTCTCTGTCGAGTAGATTATGCTTTGGAGGAAAACGTTTTGACTGAGCAATTGTGAATTTTGACCGCTTATTAAATATATTTCATACTGACAGGTCGTGACACGCATATTGATTTTCTCTGGTCGGCATGATTTACCCTCTGACGCGAGAGCATTTTCTTTCTTGGCCTCTTTAGAAATGTAAAGCTCTTCATTGCGGCTGATTAAGGGTTTTAAGTTGTCTTATTTCTCCAAAGTGCCTCCTGGATTTGAATAATTTTAAGCGATTTTCTTTGTGTCCGTGAATGTGACTATTTCCTGCAATGTTTTGTCACGCTGGGCCCAGCTCGTTAGGGTTTTTAGCAGGATTTTAAATTCTCACAGATAGTGATTTACAGAGCTAAATCACCAAGACGTGGATTGGAATAAGGGGATTTACTCATTCTTTTCAATCGCAATAATTGTTCATTGTCAGTTGGCATGTTCAGTTCTTCTCTAATTTGCGAAAGCATCGCCGTGCAGTTTCCCGGGGCAGTTTCTAACCTTTGTTCCGCACGAGGAGAAAACTCTTGTGGAGAAAGATTCTCCTTCCTTGAGGACAACGAACTTTTCGTTTTTTTGTAGGTCGGCCAACTTTGGTAACGTTTCTCCTTTTCTGGTAGGCGCAACAAACACATTTTCCGAGCTTATCCATCCACTCCTGAAATTACCGAACTGTGTTTTGAAACAACAGCCGCACATTCTACAATTTATCCGAAGCGCTTGGCACTTTCGGCTTTCTCCCTCTTCGAGGAGCAGGCAGGCTTTGTTGTTGTGCTGCCACTTCCACTCATTTTTGATCCTCCACTATATATACTACATTTCACAGAGAAGCAACGCCAAAGAATGCTTTAGAATTACCGGATTACAGCGTCAAGATTCGAAGCCAAGTGCAGACAATAACACGCGGTATTCTCCCTCGAAATCAATCACCGAGTGTATCAATTTCATAAAGAGGGCGGGGTTGTGAACAGATTTTTGACAGCTCGACGACATTTTTGAACCCCCTGGTCGGAACGAACTCATTGTATGGAAAACGGACAGTCGGTTTTTTCTCTCTCGCCTCACCCGCCCTACGGGCGTGTGAGGCTCGCGCGGTTTGCGCGCATAAGACTCCTAAGCCACGCGTTACCGATTTCTTTACTGATTTTGAGGAAAAAACCGACTGTTTTGCAGTCTAAGTGGTTTTTCACAGCACTTTACAACAATATTAATGGATGATACTTTTATAAAAATGCATACATGAAAATAAAAAAAGATATACATTGTAAAACATTGAACTCTAATAATATAATAAACCATTATTAATAAATTTAACATATATATATTATGCTTCAGTCAGTCTCCCCATTAATCACTCAACGGCAAGTAGGGTTCTAAATGTTTATATTATTGCTTTTAAGGAAAGCCTTTAACTCATACTAGTCAAACATTTTGCATCTTTAACAGTCAGATGAATCTTATTCAGTTCAGTGAATTTGTAGACATTGAAGTCATTTGCTGCTCAGGTTTTGCTCTGTTATTAGTTCCCTTGTGAAAAATGCCTTATCATTTTTTTAAATTTTTAGTCTTGGTTTGTAAAAAGAGCTATGTGGGGAACCCTTTGTCAAGTAAAATTGTGCTGATTGTAGTAATTTGGCCATAAGTGCAGAAAAAAATATTATTAAGTAATAGCAGGCGATGTCCTCTGCCAACTTAGGGGGTGTTTACATGACACCGGGTTCGGCTTTCACCCTGGAGCGAGTTCACTCCGGTTCCCTCTCATGGCTCTATATTTGTTTACATGATACCACCACATGTCATGCCGGCGCGAGTCACCCAAGAGTGAGTTCACCCCGGTTCTTGTACCGGGGTGAGAATTTCACTCTGGTACGAAATCTCGCAGCGGTATCATGTAAACGCGAAAAGACCACCCGTTTCAGTGTGAAATCAGTCTGCTGATGGACTGGAATAGGTAGCGCATGCGTAATGTTTCCGATTTTGGATTACACGTGTATTTTATCAACATGAAGTGTACCTTCAAATAACGAGATATGAAATGACTCAGTCATAATGTAAACCCGATGCAAAATCAAAAAGTCATCCCGGTACGAGACTCGCGCCGGTGCGAGTTTTCTCATGTAAACACCCCCTTACTGTACATGTACTTGTGCCTTTAGTGCCCAATTATCAGTAAGTGTATTATCACTAGCCTACAAGTAATCTGTGTAGGTTACTCAAATAATACTTGCTTTCTATTTATTCAGCAGATCAGCATGGTATGGGATGTTGGTGACAGAAAGTCCTCTCCGAGCATACAGGATTAATACATGTTAATTACAAGCTTTAGTCTTGTAAAGTGGTTCCAGGGCTGTCACGAAGGGCCATAAACCAGACTTTAAATTGGCTACTTTGAGCCCAATACTTGGCTATTTTGAGAGGAAACGAAAGGATAATTTATTAAAGCATAAACAACTTCCCACCCTTTCAATGTCCTGCTCACTAATTTCATTTACTCTCTAATAACTTGCAATTTTAGTGACAGCCTTGTGCATCTAACTTTTACATCATCAGTTTATGAAAATGATTTGTTATTTGGATTTTTTTGTTAAATTTGACTGTGAACACTTCTGGGAGTGAAAGGACTAAGTCAAGAAACCATCAATGATATACATGTATTAGGTTTTCAGTCTTTTTATTTCTTATCTAAAATTGTTTAAGCTTTTAATTTGAATTATGCTAAATTATACTAAATATATTCATTTTGGAAGAGACCATTTTGACCCACCTTTACATTAGTTTGTGTGGTAGAGTTGCTGTTTTTTATCAGTTTTCTTGCACCTTACATGTAAATACTAATAACTATTTTAAACTATAAATCATCTTAATCTGGTATAATACTAAGTTAAGATGATTTTTTTTTGGATTTTTTGAGAAGACTGTTTTGACCCATTTGAAAAGTTTATGTACACTGTATCTTATTTAAACCTTACTAAGGTGTTGGAAAAATTTTCGTTTTTTTTAATTTTTAATGTAATGACAAAGATGCTAACACAGAAATAAATCATGTTTTATTTAGAAAATTCAGTTTTAGAGTATCAGTGTGTTTTGTTTTTTAAAACCTTGTAAGATTACTCTTTCGGGACTACACTTAAAGAATGCGATTCGTATTTGCAGCTTTTTCAGTTACAACAATGTAGCATACCTGGCGATTTTCATGGGATTTGAAATGTAAAAATAAAGATAGGCAATTTGAAAATTGGTTATAGTAATGCAAAATTGGAAACGGAAAGGGGCCCTATTTCATAAGCTACTACTCCTTTGCATGTCCGCTTAACGCGTAAAAGGATTGTCTAAATAAGATCTTTACACCAACTTTACGCTTTAATTACGCTGGTGTAAGTCTCTACTTTAATGCGCATTTACACCAACTTTACGCAGACCTTAAACTGTCTCTTTACGATAACTTTACGCATGTGCGTAAAGGTAGCGTAAAGTTCGACTTTACGTTGCGTAAAGGGTCGTAAAGTTACGTAAATGAGAACTTTACGCCAGCTTTACGCCACCATTACGCTCACTTAAATTTCTTTTTTCGTGCTGTGATATATGTTGCGCTAAAAATTAGTAGAAACATCGGGATATTATCTAAATTAAGACATTTTGTTCCTCCTAAGACACTTTTCGGGATTTACAATTCTTTAATCTTCCCTTATATTTCTTATGGCCTCGTTGCCTGGGGCCAGGCTGCAAAAACTCATTTGGAGAAACTCCTTACATTGCAAAAGAGAGCTGTGCGCCTAATTAACTTCGCACCTTTCCGCTCTTATGCCGTCCCTTACTTTCTTCACTCTAATATTATGCCTATTACAATTCTCTATTTTAAGCTTTCTTCGATGTTAATGTTTGATGTTTACAATAACAGTGCCCCTCATAATATTTCACATCTCTTTATTCCTACTCAACAAATCCACTCTTACAGCACTCGCTCCTCCTCTTCTGGAAATTATTACATTAGCCACTCTAGACTAAATCAGAAAAATGATTCGTTTTCTATTATGGGAGCCAAAATTTGGAATAGTATACCTGAAAATTTACGAAATTCTTCAAAATCTCTTTTTAAGGAAAAAGTTCATACAATTCTGTTGAAAATATTTGAAGTTCAGGATAGATATGCTGACCTAAACACGATAATCTCCGATTTTAAAAAATATTAGCCTCCGCTTATCTAAATAGCTGCCTCGATTTTCTTATCTCAATTTCTCTCGTGACTGACCTTTTTTATTATAAATATGGTACTTTTTCACTTCAACTATTCGTAATAAATCTTAAGCCGTCTACACACCACCTGCCTCGATTAGCCTTGCTATTTGCAGGTGGTGTGATATTTGTATATTTAATGTAAGAAATAAAGATGTTGTTGTTCTTTGTTGTTGTTGTTGAGCATCACAATTCAATTCAATTCAATTCAATTCTTTTTTCACACTATATAAGGTATTTACATAAGTGTACAATGAGTAGGAAAATAAAGTAGCTACAAATAAAAATTAACTAAAAGATATTAAGTTCATTTGTGTACGGTGTCCAAAGTAGCAAGAGCTTTCTTGTTGGACACCGTCATATTGAAATAATTGGCAGCAGTAAAGAGAGGAATAAAATCTCAAATAATATCAGTGATAGAACATATAAGCAAGGTCAGTTTTGGTTGGTTAGAAGACAGGACTTCCATTCTTTCTTAAACTTATGCTTTGGCAGACACTTGAGACCAGGCGGTACAGTCTCCCAGATTTTTGGAGCGGAGAATTTTAAGGACGTCTTACCTAAGTTGGTGGATACTCTTGGCCTAAAATAATTCAGATTACTGACAAATCTTGTATTATGATTGTGTATACGCGATGCTGGAGTCAGGACATCAAGGAAAATATCTGGAATGCTATCAGTCTCATTTCTCCTTCTATGTATAGAGCAACATATTTTTAATTTATATATATTATCTAATTTAAGGATTGTTAGGAGTTTGAAATAGGGAGCAGCACTCTCTCTAGGATGTACAAAGAAGATGGTGCGGAGACATTTATTATGTTTAATACGAAGACAATCTAATCTGGTTTTGCTGGCACAGCCCCGAGCAAGAATACCGTAACTCAAATAGGGATATATTAAAGCATAATAAATTTGTTTCAGTATATTCAGATCTATGTAATATCTTAGTTTTGAAAGGATTCCTAAATTTTTAGCTAATTTATTATTTACATGTTGTATCTGTGGTTGCCAATTGAGATGTTTATCTATATAAACTCCCAAGTACTTTATGTAATCTTTCTGTTCAATACCAGTGATATTTATCTTTGGGTGGCACCTAGATGATGAGACTAACATGTAATTGGTCTTTGCAGTGTTAATAGATAACTTATTTAGAGCACAGTAGTTATAAATTTGTTTAAGCTCTTGATTCATTACGGATTCAAGCTGTTTTAAGTTGTCGCTAGAGTAAAATAAATTGGTGTCATCAGCAAAGCTCCTCACCGAAAGTCTGTCGACCCAGTTTGGTAAGTCGTTCACATAGAGCAAAAATAAAAGAGGACCTATAGTCGAGCCTTGGGGTATACCGTAGGTAATATTTTCCTAGCTAGATTTAGTAGAGTCAATTTTAACATATTGTCTTCGATTGTGCAAATAACTTTGAAACCAATTATGTGGTGTACCCCGAATTCCATACAGATATAGTTTAGAGAGCAGTATTTCATGATTTACTGTGTCAAATGCCTTTGATAGGTCGAGAAATAAACCACATGTTATTTGACCTTTGTCAGTAGCTAGCTTCAGATTGTCAGTAATTTCAAGAATAGCTTGTTCAGTGGAATATCCCTTCCTAAATCCAAACTGATATTTGTACAAGATTTGATGTTTATCTAGGAACGAATATAACTGATTATAGACTAGACGCTCGAGCACTTTACTAAAAGGTGAGAGAGTTGCTATGGGCCGATAGTTGCTAGGGTCTGTAGCATCACCACCCTTATACACTGGGGAAACTTGTGAGACTTTTAAAATATCAGGAACGATTCCAGTTTCAATAGACTGGTTATAGATATATGTTAAAGGTATTGACAACGGCTGGGCAGCTATTTTGATTAATTTATTAGGAATATCTAAGGATGACTTATGATCATTTAAACCTTTAAGTAGTGAACATACTTGGGTTTCGGTAACACAGTAACACAGGACATAACAAAGCTAGCTACTGGAGTCGATCTTATGAATTGGGTCGGACTTCCATCACAATTTTCAATTCTTTTGGCCAGGTTTTGACCCACATTGACAAAATACTTATTAAATGGATCGGCAATCTCAGCCTTATTAGTGTAAGTTCTATTATTACGTTTAATTTTTTTACCAATCAATTTCCAAGACGCCTTCAGGTTGTTTTTACATAGGTCAAAGTGTTGTGAAAAGTAGTTCTTTTTGCAAATGTTCTTAAGCCAAATCAGTTTGTTAGCATACTTTTTATATTCTGTCACCTTAATTGGATTGTTAGAAAGAAAGTGTGTTTTGTGTAATTTATGCTTCGTTTTGATTGATTTAAGAATACCATTAGTTATCCACGGCTTAGTACATAACTTCTGTTTCTTTTGGGACAATTGCCTGATTGGTGCATGTTTATCTGCAATTGATTTTATCAGGTCAGTTATTTAAGTAGTTGTCTCATGCAGATCATTATTATAGATAGCATTCCAGTTGACTGCATTGATATCCTGTAAGTAAGATTCTTGATCAAAATTGCTGTAATCTCGATAATACTTAATAGGGTTGTGTTTCTTAACTGGTATATTTGTAACACAGACAACTGGGAGGTGATCAGAGATATCCACCATTACAATCCCAGAGACAATTTTGGATGTACTGTTGGTATAGATATGATCAATTAATGTAGCTGAATGATAGGTCAGACGTGTTGGTTTAGTAATAATTGGTAATAAATTATTGGAATACAGCATGTCAAGGTAAGCCTCTGTAGGTGGGTGACTATCACATTTAAAAAAGTCTATATTCATATCACCAAGGATATACAATTGGTACTTGTTTGGGTTAAACAGCTTCATTGTTTCGTCAAGTTTCCCATTAAATTCATCAATATTTGCACCTGGATGTTTGTAGATACAGCCAACCAAGATGGGTTTTTGGTTTTTGGAAGTAGCTATTTCAACCCAAACAGATTCCACAAGAGGCATATCCAAAGTTATATCTGACCTTGGAAATTATGTTAAAGCTTTACTGACATAACGAGCAACCCCTCCCGCTGGGGTGGGAGAATCAGCTTGGTAGATGTTATAGTTAATCAACTCAGTATTAAAAGTGGTATTTGCATTTAGCCTGGTTTCAGAAACTCCTAATACATTAGGCTGTTCACTTAAAGAATATAGCATATCTTCAAGCAAGCCAATATTTTTTGACCGGCTTCTAATATTACAATGAAGAAATGAGAAGGATTTCGCTCCTGATTTACTTAGAACCTTATTCAAACTAGAAATATCATAGTAATCAGATTGAGGGTTAATTAATATATGATCAGGGTCAGCATCATCAGATTTATCAGGGTTGGGTAGCAAATTATATAAATCTAAATCTTTTAAATTATCTATCTGCAAGTGACAGGATCCATCTAGAATATGAAATTCTCTGTCATCCAGGTCATGAAAAGGTAAAGCTTGCAGGCTATTTTGGGGATAATTGAAGTTGAATATGTATGTGTCTGTAGGTTAAATATTATTATAGGGCACATAAGTGTAGGGAAGAAAAAAAGAATTACGGGTTATTGCTTATCTGTTCGATGTAGTCTTCAAATTCCTCATGTGTAACAAAAGATTTGGTTTGTGAAGAATCTTGAGCCTTCAGCATGATCTTCCCATTTGCAGTCCATAGGTATCTGTAATTGTTCTTTCGCTTGAAGTCATTGATACGGCCAAAGAGTTGTTTGCGATAACCTGTGAGAGATTCATTGATATGGATTTTATTGTTGCTTGTAGCTGCGAGACCCATTGCGGCTTGTACGGACGGCAAGTTGCTAATATTCTTTCCAATTAGATTCCTACGTTTCTTGTACATTTCTTCTCTTTTATCTCTATGTACAAACTTGACAATCAAACGATGTTTCACATTCTTGGTGTCCGGAAGCCGGTGAGCTGCTGCTAGGTGAGCGTCTTCAGCATTTATATCGATTAAAGTACCAATCTCTTTGATAAGCTGCTTTGGATTTTCCTCCGGTAGTATTGGAATGCCCGTTATTTCCAGACAGTCTCTTCGAGAGTATTGTTGGACTTCGTCGATTGCTGTAGACTGCCTGCTCCGCACGGTTAGCTCGCTCGGCCAAGCTGTCGGCGATCTTTGTCAGCTTAGCATCCTTTTTCCACAGCGTGTTTGTCGTTTGGTTCAATGACTTGAGCGTTTTTAGAACAGACTCGTACTTTTCCGATATAAAGGACTGAGATTTCTCTATCCCGTCAACACGTGCTGTCAAGGTCTTATTATGCTTGTTCTGAGTGCTTCGAGTTCGCTTTTCAATTCACGCTTAATTAATACTAGGCAAAAATTCTTCCTTCCAAATTTTCCGTAAGTCATTGACATTCAGATAACCTTTCGCATCCATCTCTATGAATTAACTCAGAAATTAAGTGGTTATGATAGGTTCAATTCACTTTCATGTTCACTACCAATTCGCCATGCTGCCGTCATTCACCAATATGCAATTCTTTACGGGATATGCTGTTGCAGTAGTCCTGTAATATCATTTATGCACTGAATGCCACCAATAGCAAACAAAATATTTCAAAAACTATCCACTTGTTGTTTAATTTTGGTTTAATTTTGGAGACATACAGTCCTTCAGGCCCATAAAATATATTTTTCCTGGTCGTTCAATTTCAGAGATTTGAAGAAATAAAAGTTAGCATTTTCCCCAAAACGTTGCTTATAAGTTGAGCACTATGCTTGCGTTTATTTCTGATGGTAAAGAACGGCCTCCGAAGCTCTGCATGCGCAGAAGGCCAAATTTCGCTCCCATCCCACAAAAGTTTTTGTGGTAGACAGCGTAATTCTGGAGTTTGGAGGTGAATTGTTAGGGGCCACATCCAAGTTTAACCGTTTCAAACGAGAAAAGAGTCATTTCAAAGTTTACGAAAAGACTAGTTTTACCAGGAGGGGGGGAGGGGGGGGGGGGGTACTTGGGTTAAGTTTTGCTGGGTATATGGCGCTGGCCTCTCAGATCCCCTACCCCATTATAGTCTATTCTGTGGCCAATTATAGACCCCATCTTAGTCACTTTGGGCAATTATGTAATATTCGCGATCCCAACTTAGTCACTTTGTATTTTCAGGAATTGACTAATTTTTTAGATTGAATGAAGAACACTTTTCATCCGCAGTACAAACATTCTGGTACGTTTGCTAACCGTAAATATGAAGAACTGTCTTACCCCCAAAAATCCGAAAATGTGGGACCCCATTCTAGTAACTCTATTAAAAATGCGATCCCATTATAGTCAACCAGTCGTGAAAATGCGACCCCATCCAGCGGCACATCCCCATTAGCCTCTTATAAGGAAGTACCCCTCGGGTTATTTTATCGAATTTTGTAATTCATTCTTTCTGTGCCGTTAGTATCAATACCCAACAACGAAGGTGACCGCAGAGAGAATTTCACGTATAATCAGATTAAGTGATTTAGCGTTCTTTCCTTCCTATTATCTTGGAGCTGAATTGTTAGGGTCTGTATACAAGTTTAAAAACAGAGAGTCGTGGTGGTGGATAAACGTCCTCATGGAACGTCGTATTAGATACAATGAAGGAGGTTTCAGTTGTTTAAGTGTCCTTCGAGTCATTTTTTGCTCAATGGATGAGTGGAAAGCCGAGTCCTTTTTATTTCTTTAGAGAGGAGCATTGTTTCCTAGGAATACACAACCTTTCAAAAAAAATAAAAGACAAAAGAAAAGAAAACGTTTGGGAAGTTGTCACCAAGGATTAAAAAAAAAAACGGCGAATCTTCGACTGACGCAAATGGAGGCGACCATTTTTTTTGGTGAAAGGTTAGCATTTTTCATGTCTGCCTTCTTCTTAGATTATGGGATCCGAGCCAAGTTTACAACAATATACCATCGATAAAATAGTCAAACATAACTGCATTTTTCTACTCTTTTATTTACTCCCTTTCGACTCTGTACCAAGGAATTGGTTTCGTAAAATCAGCTGCTCATTATCTGATCAATCCACTGCCTCAGGTAACGAACTCTGGCATAGACGCCATATTTGCCTGGCGCGGCACATCTATGTCCCCATGACACAACACCCTCGAGGTAGTACTTTCCACCTGACTCGCAAACCATGGGACCACCAGAGTCCCCCTGACAGGAATCTTTGCCACCCTCTTGTAACCCAGCACAGACCATGGAGTCATGAATGGATGAGCCATAAGCCTTTTTACAGGCACCTTGGGACACGACCGGCACAGAGACCTGTTGGAGAACTCTTGGGTGCGAACCACCTGAGGAGAGTTTTCCAAATCCTGAAGGTCCAAGAAAAAGAAAGAAGAAAGAAGGATATGTCGTGGACGACAGAACAACGGACGTGTCCTATTTAAATTATATATCAGCAGTAAGTTAAGACGTCAACATACGAGGGTGCGACTGGCAGCCTCTATCGGACCATTTACGACCTTATATTCTGGCCGTCATATGAATGATGTGTGTAAGGAAGAGTATTAAGAGCTAAATACCAAAAAAAGTAACTGAAAAGTTATGGCATTTAAGACTTGATTACGATATAGGGGGAATCAAGAATTGCCTGACTTTTTCCCTCTATGGTTAAACCTGAGCGAAATTCACGTCGGTTTATACCTGTTACCCAGCACATCTTGCCGTCTGAGACAGTACCGCTTGATCCTGGTAAACACGCCAGGTTAACAGCTCTGTTAATTTGAGCAGGTGTTCGGAGTTTGATCAATGCGATATCATGCGCCAATCCATAAGGTCGCTTGTAGCTGTGATGAGAAATGATCCTCTCCACGTTTAAATCCTGCTCTGTTCCAGCGCCGCTTTCAATGCGATAGTGAGCACCAAGTCTAGAAAATTGAACAACTTTCTTCTAAAAATCAAATTATTTTCTTCTAATATCATAGGTGACGAATTACTCCTTAATTTTGGCGCGAAATTTCAGCGTTAATTTGTAATTTCAAAGGTGAAATTACAAAATTGCCATGGCAACCTTCCGTACGTCTAAGTGTCAAGATGGCGACGAAGTTTTAAAATGTCATGAATGAAAATGTCAGGGCACAAAAAGACGCTTTAGAAAACCTGAACACACGAAAGAGCACATCAAGAAGGATTCTAACAGGTATTTTGTCGAAAAACTCTGAACTTAAAGGGGCTATGTCAGCTGGAGAGCATGCGCTCTGAGGTTATGCAAATTACTTTCAACTGTCAAAATTCTATTGTTTTTAACGCGTGACTTTCTCCATGTGCGCTGTGAGGTTATGCAAATTACTTTCAACTGTCAAAATTCTATTGTTTTTAACGCGTGACTTTCTTCATGTTATCTGTCACGTCCAGGGTTCCGAATTTAGAGAGGTTTAGCGAAATGGGTTTAGATAAGGAATATTTCGATAGAATTTATGGAACGTTTCTTCTCTGGTTATGCTAGATCAAGAATAAAATTGCGACGACAATTTTACTTGTAGTTTTGAAGTAAAAACGCATGCCATTCATAAAATAGAACGCAAACAAAAATTCAACAACAACATATTGTCTTATTCAACAAAATAAATGGAAGTTGTATTTTACAAACGAGCTACAAAAGACGCTAGACCGAAGATAAAGACCAAGACTGTTTCAAATCATTAACAATTAGACTTGTCTGTCGCTATTGATTTTATAATTTAGATGCTGATAGAACAAGAGACCAAGTCTTTGTTTTGATCTTAGGGAAACATACATAATCGCGCAAAATTGTTCGATCGTGCCGAATCACTGCGACGTCGAGAAAAACCCAGCATCATTGGTATACTACTCCACTATAAGCAGTCCGTTGATAAAAAGGGAAAGCAAACTCTGCTATTTTCCAAAATTATGCTCCAACACAAACAGTTCAAAAACATGGCATTTACAGGATCTAACTCGTACTAAGGTGCCTCTCTAAGTCCGTTGAGAACAATCTGGACGAGCAAACGGTCGTGTTTATCTTTGCCGTGAATCGAGATAAATACAAGAAGGAATCTAGCCGAATTTTAGAATGTTTCCTTCGCCAGGAGTTTAGTTTCGTCACGAAACTCATGGCCTGATGCTCTTGTAATCGTTTACAAAAAACGGCCGCCGCCAACTCGATAGCCGCTTCATTATATGTCCACATACTTTGAGCACTAGAAAAATCCAAGAGCCAGCAGCCTCTAAAATAACTCAATAGAAAGGTCCTGTGAACTATAGGGAAGATTGCATCAAAGATTCCATCACTCATTGTGGAGTAGCCGTCATTAACTCTGCCATTACAACGGCCGCTGATAAGAGGACACAGTAAATCCACGTAAAAACATTCCACAGGCAAACAATTTTAAAATAACCCCAAAAAATTGTTCTGTCATCACCATAGAATGATTCTTAATACAAAACTTCGCTAACTATCGAACGATGGCTGAGATTTAGACAGATAAAAACAGCCTTCCAAAATCTCCGACACAACTTGAAAAAGTTGGGCTGTCTTTTTCAAGTTTGTTTTCATTGGCTCGCGCATGCGTGTTGGGTGACATAGCCCCTTTAAGCCAAATTTAAGCTCTAAACGTTCGAGAGAGTGCAGGAGTTCTCGATCGATACGATCCAGGATAAACATGTCAAAAATCCAAGACTGCTAACGTAATTCGTCACCCATGATATTAATAGGTAATCAAATGGTATACTCGTGAAATTAGGGAATAATTTCACTTGCGTTTTGTCCAAATCCTAATAATTACCCTCGCCTAAAGGCTCGGGAAATTATAAGGATTTGGACAAAACGCGCGTGAAATCATTCCCTAATTTCACTCGTCACCATTTGATTACACATACTAATAGGCATTTTTAATCACAGGGGGAAAATGTTACGTGGTTGTCGCAGTTAAACGCCGGCAACTGAGAACAAAACGGACCGTTTATAACTGGGACGATGGATGAATTAGTTGATTGATCAACCACTTGATTAAAACTCGTCTGATTACGATTAACTTCCATGCCTCCGAGTTAACTGCTTAACATTGATTTCCCTTGTAATTGCTTTGATCATATTACTCGGTGTGCATGCACATGTATTGATTTTAAATTAAGCTATATTTCTTTTCTTAATATGATCTCACCTGACACGAATGTCTGGTGGAGATTTACCAGGTACGCAATGAGCAGCTGTGACAACCCATTGAGGTGCAACTAAAGTTCCTCCACAGAAAGGAAAACCTGAGGCACTCCTTATCTGTGCTTGCCACGGCCAAGCTCCTTTGGGGGCATTGGTACCACCGACAATTCGAGCGCGAGGTTTAATTTCACATTGTCCAGAGCCACCACCACCACCGCCTCCACCGCCAGTACAGTAACCACAGCTTTTCTGACAGTTACTCCTCATGTACCTTTTATATCTTCCCTTACATAATCCTCGTTGTTTCCAGTAACGGCAACGGATCTTGTCTTCACAACCTAAATTATCAACCAAACGCTCTTTAAATGTGGAAAAAAACAAGCACAACTCGGCTCATTTCTTCATTCTGAGGATTTCAATCAAAAAAGAACATGGGGATGGAAATGGAATTCGTGGACTAAAAAACTAACATAGCAAGCAAAACTACAATAACTCATTTTTCCATTAATGAATTCATTAGTTTGTAAGCGACGGGAACGCTTGACCTGGTTTGGCTGTAAGTATAAAAGCAACCTTAAAGTGAAATTTAAATTTAAAACTCATTGTCTTCACAACGTATTTTAAGTATTTTTGACCATGCAACTTTAAAAAATTATATCTCTGCTGTTATTTACAGTTCCATATCAAGCTATACCTCATTGGAAAGGGCAAAAATTAAACTTTCAGAAAAAAAATATTTCGGTCTCAGGGAAACCATAATATTCTGCACAAAAAAAATAAACAAGGCATATTTCTAGATAATTATTTTTAAAAAAATTTAATAGTGTAGTTTTGCCAGAAAAGTTGTATATTTTATGTAATACAGTACAAATAAGTTTTTTTCTTCAATATCTCAGTAAAACAGCCCGAATATCGGTCGAAAATATAAAGCGACAAACAATTTTCTACAAATTTATTTTGTGACCCTATCGGATTATGCAAATGAGGTCAGAGCTAATTAGCATAGCGAAACTAGATACTATAGCGTCACTTTGTGGCCCGATAAATACCTTCGAAAGACGCTTTATTTTTTAGTTTCTCGGTGAAATATCGGGTTAAAAACAAGCAAACATAAATTCACTGATATAAGTCATCAAAATAAGCAAGGCTTTGAAGGCAAAAAGCTCCGCGGGACGGATTTCACTGCGTTTCAACAGAATTTGTGCCAGACTATGGCCTACACGGCGAATTTGAAGCAAAGATTCTTACTGTTTTATTACCTCTATTTTCGCGTTTATTTCGCTTGTTATCCTCCAGAATCCTCTAAAATAATTTGCTTGACTTGTATTTGGTCGAAATTCGTCGATAAAAGCTTTCATTCTTCGCAAAAGCCGCGACAAAATTCTTCCCGACGGAAGCGCCATTTTCACTAGATTTGAAAAAATCGTTGCGTGAAGCTCAAAACTCCCCAGGGCCTGGAACTTGGCACATAATTGGCTAAATCTATTGACTTCCTGTGGGCCAAATTTGGAGGCAATCGGAAGTAACACAATTTTTTGCGAGTGTTGGTCGCGTCATCGACCAAAAGTGGTCGAAATCTTTGACCTGGGAAGACAATGAGTGACTGAAAAAGTACAAAATAAAAGTAATTGCCATTTGCGAGATTTGCCAAGGTAGCAAGGCACAATACTCAGACAACCAGTACAGACTGCATGATAAACTGCTTTATACATCGCCAGAAATTTCGCACCAAAATTTTCGTGCTAATTATATGAAAATGTTTCTTTTATGGGCTAAGCCGCTTTCAGATCCGGCAGAGTACGGGCTCAATGTCACGATACACAAACATGACCGTATTTACAGTACCGTCAATGATTCTGAAATGTGTTCAAATTGCAAGAAATTATCTCTCGAATGAGAGGTTTTGCATGAAATTTGGACGATTTTTCGCGGAGATATTGAAAAGCGAATATCGGGAAATTTCGCCGTGGAGTCCATACTGAAATTTACCGTGTTTTCAAAGTTAAAAACCCGAACGAAATTTCAATCGGGAAGTGCAAAGTGTACCTGAACCTGAAAGTAAGCATCTTTAACTCGCAGAACCGATGCAAAGTGGTTGTACCCGACGAACTTGGACGCGAACTGGAACACTTAAACTGGGCTCTGTAACTGGCGGGTGTCAAAATTAGTAGTACTACCAAATTGAATGGCGTTTTACCAAAATGAATGGATCACGCCTAAACTGAATGGCCAACCAAACTGAATGGTTCATCATAAATTAAATGGTATATCACCAAATTAAATGGCAATTTACCAAAATGAATTGATTACTTTCAAACTGAATTGTTCATTTCAATAGACCTTGTCACGGTTTTCGACGCCATTGTAAGGTGAGTTACAAAATGAATGGATCACGATCAAATTGAATGGCTTACCAAACTGAACAGGGCTCATCGTTAATTGAATGGCATATCACCAAAGTGAATGGCAATTTACCAAAACGAATTGATAACTTTCAAATTGAATAGTTCATTTCCATTGCGAGGCAAGTTACAAAATAAATGGCTCACGGTCAAATTGAATGGCTCATTCCAAACTGAATGGCTCCCGCCGCGAATGGAATCCTAGACTACGTTCAAGGAGCCTGAGATGTAGGTTTTCCCGCGCTTTAAGATACATAGCGGTGTCACAGCGTTTTGGGCATCCCCGCGTTTTGGGCATCCCCATTCCCATATCCCTAGCGTTTTGGGCATCCCCGGTGGGAGATGCCCAAAACGCTGATCGCTTCGACTTTGCCTAAATTATTTCCGACTGGGGAAAAGTCGGGACTGTTAATCACGAATTTACGGCTAAATAGTGTAGATGCATGTTAGAATTATATCGTCTGACACTTTTCGCTGGGTTAATTGCGCAGAAAAAAAACCCCATAGGCAGTAAACGTTGGCTCAAAACATGACGAAACTGAAATTTACAACCGCATAACTGTAAACATCTCTTCGATGTACAACATTTCATCGTTTGCAAAGCTTTCAATTTTATTTAATAGAACTGTTTACAAGTAAGCAATGCCGCAATCGCCGGCAGCTGATTCCAAACAGCCAAAAACAAGAATACTAAACAAAGGAATCAAAAGGCAAACATAAATAACACTGCGTTTTGCGTATTCATGACATTTGAGGCCTGTACAACTTAACCCCGCAGCGCTACTTGATACAGGAAAGGCTGTCACACAATTACAGAGGCCGCAAATCATCAGAAATAACGGGAGGTGGGGTGACAATTCCCCCCCCAAAAGAACGTGCAGTGCAAGGAAAAGGCATGTCTAGAATAAAATCCTGCAAGCAGTGATAGTCAGGCCAGTAAAACCCCTCTTTGATTTTCCTCAGAGTGTTATCGCGGCCGGCGTGTCCAGAAAAAGGAGGCAGAGCACTCTTCGAAGACCCTCGCTTTATCTTCCTCGGCGATAACAAGTCGTCGAAGCGCTGTGCCATCCTTCTCCTTGGCCACGTAGAACAAGGACTCTAATTTTGAGTCATACTCGAACTTTTTGGCGAATTTTTGAAGAGTCGTTTTGTCTTGCTTTGTGAAGCCTTCCGGGTAAACCTTATTTTTAAGATACTCGAAAAGATTTCTATATTTAGCGGAATCCATCTCTCCATCTCCAGGATTTGGCCCATTTGGTGCTTGGGATGAGGGATTCTGAAGAAAAATGGGAGCGAGATCGGGGATTGCATTTATGGGATGGACGCAGGATTTAGCGATATTATAAGGTGGGTCTAGGAAGTTGTTGCCTTGAAGCCCTGAATCGGGAATTTCTGATTTCCTGCACGGATAAGGTATTTTGGAATATTGTGAAAGTTAATGATTATTAAATATAAATCATTTGTATACCGGACATAGTTAATCCATAAACCCATAATCAATATTAATCGACAGTAATTGATATCAATCATTGATAATTAGCGATTTCCGATATCGATCGATAGAAATCAATTAAGAAAAAAAGTTGTGACTCCCATTAATACCAGTGATTTTCCGAAAGTAATCATAACTATAACGAAAGTCTCAAATCTGATTGGTTATCAACTGCCCTGATTTCAGCCTTAATTAGGACAGTAAGCATCATGCCATCACGTGCGTGCTTAAATGGTTTTTTTTTATTGCTAGTAAAAACAATCTTGGAATTTCTTGTGTTTTGATTTTAAAAAGAGCCTTACATATCACAAATTTTGTTAATGTTATCATTAATTGGTACAAGGACTGAGTGGATTCTAATTCTGTCTGTAATCATACTTGTGATTAAACATATAGCACCCTTGAATGTCCTAGGCACTTTACAATAGTACATGAAAGGGATTAAAAATAAACATTCAATTTATATTCAATAACAATTACATGGGGTAAAGTAATTGAATAAGATTATTCACAGTGATTAGGTGAAGACCTCCCAACTACACTACTACACATGCAGTAGTCTGTTTCTTATGTTACTCTGTTGATTAATTGTGGCAGAGTGTAAGTTTAATGTCATGTGTGTATCTTATTTTATTAAAAACTGAATCATTGGATAATGCAATTCTAGCATTTTGATTGGCTTAGCCGTTATGGTATATGACCTAATATACCATGTTCTCCATATATGGTCGGTGTACGCGTCAGTTTAAAATTGGAAGCTAGCTGAGATTTTTTTTCGCGAAGGATAGAACGGCGCCCGAAGCAAATCGTTTTAATTCATTTCTTAGAATACTAGAAATGCAATTTCAACGAAAGAAAAAAGACAAAAACAAACAAAAAGCCACAAGAGCTTGTTTGAAAGTTTGTCGAAAAACACATGAAAACACATGGAACTAAAGTACCTTGACCAGCTACGAAAGAAGACAAGTGTTGTTTCTTCATGATCGCGAAGCCATTCGCCGATCGAGTCACTCGCCGATAGATAACTGCAGCTTGTTTATCCAACATCAAGAATATAAATCACAAGTAACCAGCTACAAATACAGGCTATGCAGCCATTCACTAGAGCAATCGAGGCGGCAGTATAGCTTCTTTTCTCGTTCAGCAAAACCAGCTTGTGGCTTCAAACAACTTCATAACAAGCGACGAGGTAATACCGGTAGTTTTTCTTCGTTGTTCTTACTTTTATAACTGCACCGAAAATCCAAATTCATAGTGATTTCGTCGGTTGTCACTTAAAAATTCCTTTCCTTCACATTATCTGCCAGGTTTTTTAAGCTGTTCTGCTGTGTAAAATCCTAGAATCACGATGAGTTTTTAAAAAACTAATGTTCATCCCACAATGTTTTGATTTTTCATTCATGCAGTCTAGGCGAGCCCGTTCGCGCGTTGACAGTTTTGATAGACGTGTGACATGTCAATAGCGGAAGTCCCTTATCTTTTCCGGTTTGTTCTAGTCGGGGCGATTCAACGAGATTTTGTGGGCGTTTTTAATAAAACAATTATATTCCACTCGGGCTTGTTGGATATGAAATGATTATAGCCAACTCGGCGCTATGCGCCTCATTGGCTATCTATCATCTCATATCCAACGCGCCCTCGTGGAATAATAGTTAAACATCACTTTAGGCTGATGCCTCTGAGCCCACTGTTGAATGTGTTAAGTGCACAAAGATATTTAAGATGTCTGATTTCAGTGAGCACAAGTCAGTGTGCAGCAAAGGATCCGGGTATGTTAATTATTAATATTTGTTTAATGGTCTCGTGTTATTATTTTTGTTTTATTAAATTTGAGACTTTGTGTCTCTTTGCATGGACCATTGGAGCTTCTCTCTTCCCAAAAAGCCCTGTGATAGACTACATGTACAATGTAACATCCCTTGCAGGGTAGAATAAAGATAATATTGTGATAAGCTAAGCTTAAATCCAGACTATGTACTTACCAAAATGCATTTGCATGCAGGAATGTATATTCTCATTTTGATTTGAAACAAATGTTTTACAGTTTATAATTTTATTGGGATTTGTCACAGCTAAGAAATTGCATCACATTAATACATGCAGTTGTAGTCTCGATATGGTACTGGCAAATATGTTTATGCAGTGCTAATGTGGTAATCTGCTGTTTTTTCATAATCTTAAGGAACTGAAATCAGGAAAGAGGTGACAGCCAACAGGATGGTTGTATTGAAAAATACATGTATACAACCAAAATGTCAGCCTCAGATGGGCTATGTATTGTGAGCATAGGTTGCAATATTGGAATTCTGGTTTCTCTGTAGATGTTGTAGTTAATTTTTTATCTCAGGAAATTTTATATTTTATTTTGTTTTTTAACCCATTCGCCCCTGAACCGCCCGTAACCGCCCGTGCGGATCCAGGTACTTTCTATCCTTTGTGACGTCATCAGTTTTAACGGTCAAGGACAACTTTCTTCGCTAACTTGTGCAGAGTGAAGAAATCTTTCAAATCATACCAGAATGAGCACAATTCAGTCAAGGACACCGGAGAAACAAGCCAAAAAACCACGTGACATTGACCTGAAAATCTCCATGAAAATCTTGTTCCATTACCCACCTACCTTTCCTTTCACCTAAGGGAAAGTTCATTTAATATGACAAGGGGGGGGGGGGGGGGGGGGGATGAAGATATTGAAACTAGAAGCTTGAAATTTTAGCAGCCCCCCTCGCTAGCGGTTCAATTTTTTAGGAGCCCCCTCCTTGGTAGTCGAAAAAATTTCAGAGCCCCCCCCCCCTTCCTCCTTCAATTCCTTTGCTCCCCTGAAAAAAGATCGCTAGACTGTATTAAATATATTTACCGTTATTGTCTTCAATGGTTTATACTATGACAAACTTGAGATACAGTTGTGTTACAATTTTCTAAAGCATTTTTGGGATGAACAAGAGTGTAATAATTACTGAGACTACATTTGTTAGTCTCGCTTGCTTGAGCAAAGCGAGAATCTTAAAATGCAAGTCGTTTTTTTTTTTTTCGGTGGGACCTAGTTTGTAGGCTCCGCGTTCCTAGCGAAGACCGTGGAAACTGGGGATAAGAATCGTGACGACTTTCATTGCATGGAAATGAGTCTCGTGATGAGAATGCAGTTTATTTCGGCGATGACTGAAATGACGCATGTAAGTTTGGAAATGACGTAATTTTCGTCGAATGGAGGCCCTTGATTTTAGTGTAATTATGCACGATATGCAGGCACATCCCCAAGCAGGATGAGAAAATATTATAGCGGGGAAATCCTCAGGATTTTGTGGCTTTTTAAGGCGTTACGTTTCTCCGAATATTGTCGCAATTACAGGAAATGTACGGTTAAATAGATTCACTTTGTTTTATGTATTTAATTGATAGATTTCGCAGTTGTTACGATGTGAAGTCGTGTTGCACTTCATAAATACTTGACATATGAAGTATCCACTGTCACGTAATTTTTACGTGCGCACGTGCGTAAAATTTGCGTTCGCAAATACAATAAAGGCAATGTATGAAAGGCTGCACGTACAATAATGTTAGCGTAAAAGTAGAGACTCGCTTAATTTGACGTTTAATCTCAATACATTATGTCTTACCTCTATTTGATTTACGTGATTAAACTTTACGTGCGTTAACGTGCGCAGCCAAAAACGCATCAGTGGAAATCCACCCTAACGTGTCACGGATGTGTTTATACGGGTAGCTTTGAACTTGACTAACCGCACACTCTACTTGCAGCAATTCATGTCAATAGTTAATAGAAATCTCATATCGAGCTTTTCCGGAACGGGTTGGTCCAAGAATTCTATGGCTTGAAAGCGTTGATTATTTTGGAACAACTGATCACTTCAGTGGTCGAAAAAAAAAGAATAATCTTGATGAGCAAAACTTCAAGGTTTACTGGAAAATCCGGATCGAGGATCGAGAAATCAGGGACCAAGGATCGGTTAAAAAGAACTTGAAAATAAAATAAATAAATAAATCGTGGATCAGTGATGATGTGGGCCGCAGACTGTAGATAAATTTCACAGGACATATCCCCGTTCGCTGTACTGAACGCTAAATTCAAGTAAACTAATCCGAGTCTGTCTGAGTCAGTGATTGTTTTGACGAGAACAGTGAAATTTTCCGGAAAAATGAAACGCTTTATCCTGGTGATACTGTAATACAAGAAAAAACTTTTAACAGTTTTTAATTTTTAAGTGTACTTTTGCTTTCAATACTCCTTATTTTTCTTGTAATTGTTGTATGCACGACCCCACCAGCATTGCTGATCTTTTTATCGTGCCATAAACTAAGGTTCTTACCCAGATACCTACCTACCTATCTACCTACCTACCTCCTATCTATCTATCTATCTGTCTATCGATCTATCTATCTATCTATCTATCTATCTATCTATCTATCTGTCTGTCTGTCTGTCTGTCTGTCTGTCTGTCTGTCTATCTGCCTATCTATCTATCTATCTATCTTTCTATCTATCTATCTATCTATCTAAAATGCGTGATGTGTACAACTCTAAACATTGTACTCTGAGACTGTACGGAGATATTAAAAGTAGATACTAAACAGCTATGGAAAATGTTATTACTTTCATGCGATATTGATATCTTTTAAAACGGATAACAAATTCAGCAGGAATACGCACGAACTGAATTAACTGTGTGTTGTATAAGGTTCTGTTCAACTTACACTTTTTCCTGTGCTGAACATACACTGTACCAAGCCGTATCTTGGTCCGGTACAAAGAAGCTATGTATATTTATACTGACAGAGTCATGGGCCCCTGATACCGATAAAAATCATCGTTCAATTTTTCGAGTGTAGAATCCCTGAAAGAGTACTCCTCAATGGAGCAATATCAAAACGTAGAAGGTTTTCAAAGGTTTCACACCGGTTTGAGGCTAAGATGTGCGGCCTGTCTCTCCTTGCAATTTTTACTTTTTGAGTATATACATTGACATACAACACTCGTTTTGTATTCCAAACGAAAAAGTAGTATAACGGCACCGGGGCCTTTGACAACAAAACTCATCCACGGGTCCTGATAACATACCTCCAAAGCTCTTAAAGCTAGCAGGCGATGCGATTGTTCCGTCACTCTCAGCCTATTCCGACTCTCCATTACCACCGGTAGGGTGTTCACTAGCTGGAAAACTGCGAGGCTTACTCCAGTATATAAAAAGGACGATGAAACCGACTGCTGCAATTATAGACCGATATCATTGCTAAGTGTACCAAGCAAGATCCTTGAATCACTAGTCAACGACACAATTGTTCGTCATGTATACAAAGCTAATAATCTAGTCACGGACAAACAATGGGCATACCGCGCAGGATTTTCAACAGAACTGTTACTAATACAACTTACTGAAACATGGAGAGAAGCTGTGAACGCAGGCTTAGTGGTAGCAGTTGCCTTCATAGACTTTAAAAAGGCATTCGATAGTGTGTCGCACGCCATTCTCGAAACGACGTTGGAAGGTGACTTTGGCATATCAGGACTACTCCTGGACTGGCTTAAAAGTGCTTAAAGGAAAGACAGCAATACACAGCTGTTAATGGATCAACTTCAGAGATGATACCGATCTCTTTTGGAATTCTTCAAGGGTCTTTCTTGGGGCCGACACTTTTCACTCTCTTCACGAACGATCTTCCGTCCTCAGTATCTTCCGGATCCGTCTATATGTTTGCCGACGACACAACGGTTTACTGCATAAGTGACACGGCAGAAAAAAGTATTGCCAAGTTAAATTCTGCACTTCGTGAATTAAACGAGTGGTGCCTCATTAACAGATTAACACCCCACCCAAGTAAAAGTGAGGCCATGCTAATCTCTAGAAGAAATCCCCCGGTTAACATTCCCCCGATCTTTATCGGAAACTCTACGATTGAATGGGTATCGAAATCACGATTACTGGGAATGACCGTCGATGAGAAACTGACCTGGACTCAGCATATGCTGGAACTCAAAAAATCATTTGCTAAAAAACTAGGATTACTTAAGAAGTCGAGATTTCTCCCTAGAAACGTTCGTCAGGATCTCTATTTTAAGGTCATCTTGCCTTCAGTGACCTATGGTCTTATACTATGGGGATCTTGCTGCAATTCCGACTTATTTCAGTCCCTGGAAAGACCTCACTGCAGGGCTGCGAGACTTATCTTTCATTTGCCGAAAGACATGGCATCTGCTGATGTCCTACAACGGGCCCAATGGCAAACTCTGTCTATTTATTATAAATTAGCCATTTTTATCTGTCTTCATAAAGCTTTCCACGATAGGTTACCTGTCACATTAATCGACCTGATTTCTAAGAAACGGGTCACAAACTATTCAACCCGGACTTGCGCTTCTTTAATTGTTCCACGTTTCAACACGCGTTACATGAAAGACTCTGTCGCGTTTAGAGGCTCAGTCCTGTGGAATGCAGTGACCAACAACTGTAGTGCCCTAACAAAAAACATTCCTTATAGTGATCTCAGGCTAAAGCTCAAATCTCAAGCTAATTTTAATGAATTCAGCTTTAAGATAACGTCTACATCCACTTGTAATTTTAGAAAAGATGACTTTGTATATACTTAAATTTATGCTCATAATTTCATATTTGTAAGCGCTAATTTAGTTCAAACGTTTTGTCTGTACATACCCCTAGTTTTTACTTGTAATTAGTTAATTGCAAACGACCCCACAAGCTCATGTAGCTTTAATACTCATCGTTTTAAAATATAGGATATCTATCTATCTATCTCCAAGCAAGCGAGACTCAACGCTACTAAGAGCGTTCTTGTTATATCTGTAAACCACGTGATATAGCTGAGTTGCACAGGTCATTAAATTGTTGAGTTGAAAACCATCCGATCTGTATGATGATGTCATGTGTTGGTTTTGAAGTATACAAATTTTCGGAGCCCCCCTCCTAGCGCAACAATTTTTTCAGAGCCCCCCCTCAATATCTTCATCCCCCCCCTTGTCATATTAAATGAACTTTCCCTAATCCTAAGATCCTAAAAGCTTTCCTAAAAACTCTTCCCACCAAAACGAAGCCTACTAAATGCTCAGCAAGAGAAAAAAAAATGAGGCAAGAAAAGCGAAAAAAGAAGGGAGGAGAGAAAGCGAAAAGTAAAAGTCAAGACTGCTGTGCCTCGAAATTTTGCTTTCTGCGCATGCCCGGACTTTGCAAGCTGATATTTTGCATCTGGATCAGAAGGCCCCGAAGTGTACGACCTGTAAACCGGTTTGTGGTAAGTTTTAGCTCTTTATAGCACGACAGTGACCAGAAAACCACTCGACTAGCTTCAAAACGCGTTTTTCGGCAAAATCTCCAGGAGCGAATGGGTTAATATGGGAATCTATGCTAATGAAGTTGAAACAGAGGAAATATAAAAAATTACCTGAGACAAAAAATATGAGCCTTATGACCAGTAGTCACTTTTTGGTTTATACACTTATGTCTTGAATTGCCGCCAATTTCTAATCAAAAAATGGGCCTAGTAGGTTTCGTCACTATTCTTTTGCAACTTCTGGCGAGGAAATTAAGAAAATAGATATTAACAAAAAGGCCCAAAAGAATTTCATCTATGTGTTCTCATCTGATTCCCCTTTCATAAGCTTTGTAATAATTGAGGAGAACCAAGGCCATTCAATACGTGAAATGGTGACTAAACTGGAAAGCATTAGCATGTTTAGTCCTCCAAGCAGTAATACTTATATTACGTGTACATTAACTGTGCACAAACTAACAAAGAGTGATCATTTGAATGGTAGGGTAGAAATAACAACACCTGAAATTCTGAGGAAATGAGAGCTAGGCTGCAAAAATAGCCTGCTGAGTTCAAATAATAGAATTGTTCAGGTTGGGGCCTATGGTCTATAGCCATAGTACCTTTTCACTGCAGATGTTTAATGTGTAACTCTAATAATCATCATTATAATTTTTACTATGTTATAGCTCTTGAAACAGGAAAAGCCCAAATCTGAAGATGATGTCATGATTGACTGCCTCAATTGTGGTAAAATGGTATTGCTTAAAGATTGGCATGCACACAACAGCAACTGTGAGGGTGGTTCTTCAGGAGAAGCAACTAACAACAGCAGCCAAGTACATAAAGTTGATGACCAGGAAGATGATGGTGTGACAGCTAATCATTATGATGTTGGATGTGACTTCAGTATCACCACAAGGAAAGACGGTGCTAAACCTCAAGACCCCATGTCTACTTTATTTCACAAAGGTGAGAATGCCATTAGCTGGTACAATTTGCTTTGTAACTGATACAATAACAATTTTAAAACCGTGTTGATCAAAAAGGAAACTGCAGAAGTGAAGTGATTTTGCTCTTTTTTGCTATTTGCTGTTATTATGGAGTAAGTAATTGTCATTTCAGAGCATATAAATCTAGAGCCATTTATTTAGAGAGCTGCGTCAAATACAAACTTAATAAAAATATTTATATAGTGCCTATACTTTTCAGTACTAAGCACTTTACAATGCTTTAAAATAGTCTGGATAAGGGTCTGACATTGCAAGTTAAGGATGGGCATTGTGTGAGAGGAGGGGAAAATTATTTATAAGTCAGCTATGTTATTGGTAAATTATATCAATTTTTGGTACCTTTTGGCAGATTGCTTTACGAGGTTAACGGAAATATTTCCAGAGAAAAATGAAGATGACTTGCTAGTCAGTTTTGGGAGAGTAACATGGATTTGGATGAAACAGTGGAGGTGCTGGTTTTGTGTGATAGTGAACAGGGTGAGCATGTTTTTTTTGGTGGCAAGATGTTTATACGTAGATGGTATACCTCTGTGTTTCCCTGAGAATTTAAGAATTTCACTCAATAGAGTCTAAGATTTAGACACAAAAATTCTACCCATTCAAATGTTTTTTTGTGAGTTTGTATTCAATCCCCCTTAATATCCTGTCTCATTAGTGGCTGTACTATATATGGGGGCTACTATTCAATGGTCATAAGGACAGTTAGTACTCTCTATCTATGAACTGTGCTTCTGGTTTTCATTTGGAAGACTGATGACCCAGCCTAACAAGGACTGATACACCATTTAGGACAGTCTGCCAAATTGCAAATTTCAGTACCTTCACATACGCTTTTTTTTTCGCCAGCTGCTCTTTCGAGTTTTGCTATGGATTCTGAAGTAAAATATGACAAAACACTTATAAAAAGCTTTATCTCAGCCCTGTGTATTTACCCTGCGAGCAGAGGCCTTTTAATCTTCATAATTTCCTGACTTATCTACAAAGTTCAAAGGGCCTCTGCTGGCAGGGTATGGTGTATGCACCTTCCATCACTTTATTAATCAAAAAAGACTAAAATAATAATGGTTGCTATCATGAGTAGTTAAAATGGAGAGATTTGCAAAATAAATAATCCTTTCAGCAATTTTTCGACCCACAACCATAAAAGGTCGTAGTTTGTCAGATTTTCAACTTCTGTGAAAAACATTTCAGCACAATTGTATACATTCTCTGCTTCATCTTTCTCAGGCTGTAAAACAGAGCACATGGCACCACTTGCACTAGATGATGCCCTTAAAACATATCAAAAGAATCTTGATACTTCAAGGTCAAAGATCCTAGATGTGGACAGATCTAAACTATGGAAAACATCCCTCGTGTTTTACAAACGCACCCCAAAGGAACACTTATACCGCCAGCTTAGTGTTATGTTTGAGGGATTGGAAGATGCTGTAGATGCTGGAGCGTTGCGGTTGGAATTCTATGGAGACTTGTTAAGGAGTGTCAACAACACCTTGTTTGAAGGGAAGCCAGACCACCGAGCCCCATTGTACAGCTGGGAAAATGTGTACCTAATGAAGATGGGTGGAATAATGATTGCACATTCTTTACTTCAACGTGGGCCTGGATTGCCATGCCTTGCCCCATATGTGTATGAATTTATCCTATGGGGGGAGAAAGAACAGGCAGCAGCTTACCTCACCTTTGAAGATCTACCTGAAACACCACAAACAGAAGTGCTCATGTCATTTTTGAAGGGTGTAAGTAATTATTTCTATTTTCTATCATCGTATGCCATTCATTGACATGTAGTGATGGTAACTTACTTCTGTCTAGGGAAAGAAATGCATTAATGTTCACTCATTCATGTTATAGATTATAGTCAGATCACCAGTGCCCACAATGACATAGCTTTTGCAGCCCCTCATTATTGTCATAATAGTTATCATTTTCGGAGATTGTCTCTAACTGTATCCCCATTGTTTACTACATATTCAGTGCTCACCAGCTTCAAATCCTTTGAGATGTGCTATCTACATGTATATGGGACAGTGTGTGGTGTTGTATGGTATCATTACAACCTTTATGGTTTAATATTATTACATGTACTTATCATCAGTCTACTGACTTTCATAGAAGGGAGTAAGGGTGGCGCAGTGGTGGGAGGACTCGCCTTCCACCGATGTGGCCTGGGTTTAAATCCCCTTATCTACGCCATATGTAGGTTGAATTTGTTGTTGGTTCTCTCCATTGCTCCGGGAAGTTTTTCTCCGTGTACTCCAGTTTTCTCCTCTCCTCAAAAACCAACATCTGCAAATTTCAATTTGACCAGGAATCAGGTAGATGAAGAACCACCATGTGGATGTGCTACCTCAAAATCATTATTTATTTTATTTATTTACTAGATTTGCCATGCTGGCAATGATGAAGACGTAAACAGTCTGAGTGATGATCCAAAGTTCAGCACCATAATTGATCGCTCTGGGTGGCCAGTTGGAAGATTGTTGAATGTGAAATCAAAGGGTGAATTCATCAACTATATGCTGGTTGAAGAGCTTGTAGACAAGCGACTGCAGCTCCTTCAAAATTTGAGAGAGGGTCTAAACTACTTTGGCCTCTTGAAGTTGATGACACAAAGCCCCCAACTATGGAAACAATTGTTTGTCACAGAGAACTCTGCACCCTTAACTGCTGATGTCTTCATGGATCTTGTACAACCGCCCCCTGCATCACTTGATGAGTTGCAAGCGAAGGCATATGGCCTGTTTGTTACTAACCTGAGATCAGGCTCTATTTTCGTTTCGATTTGAAAAAAGAGAGCCTGATACAAACCTACGAAACGTCTGTCGCCCCCTTTTTTGATTGATTGACATTTGCCGAATCAGCCAACCAAAATTACTTCCGTTGCTTGTTTTCTAGTATGCAAATTTTTCACGCGTGGGAAAAATACAGACTGGCTGACTTAAAAAGTAGCTTTTATCTGTTAATTTTTTCAGCTAAAAATAAAACAGTCAGCACAATCACATTCAACTTCTGCGAGATTAAGGGAGATCTCGAAGGTTATTTCTGTTGGCCTAGAAGGTAAAAAGTTTTCGAAAAGACGGCGGCACGATGTTCTACTAGTTTTATTATTTTGGATAGGCGCGCTCGAATTTAAAATACTGAAATTTCTATTTTTCTGTTGCCTTTATATTTTCCTCGGTAATTTTCCGCGATTTTCCGTACATAAATCTTTAAAAACAAAAGCAAACAGCCAACGAGCGAGGACACCAGTTTTCCTAGTTTATATTTTACAAAAAGCGAAGGCAAACAACTAGTCTGTTACCTTAAGCCACCAGCTTTTATAATAATGCCTACAAAAATTCCTTGAACAGCAATGCGATATTTTTCGTCTAATACTTCACAGTTGGCGATTGAGGTTTCTTTCGCAGTGAGCCTCCGCTTGCGTACCCCGTTCAGAGAAGTCATTCCCGGTTAAACTTTCAGATGAAAACAGTTTTAAGATGGACAGTATTTTGATTTGCACTCGTTTGTTGGTAAATCAAAAGGCACCTTGTTAGCGGTCAACAACTTGCAGAGGGATTCAACTCCGCGATACACTCACATTAGTTCCGTAAATAAAGCAAATTCTGAGAAGATATGAGCAACCATTTGAATTTTCTGAATTTGCATGGTAAATATTAAGGTACATTTTCCTACCATAAGACCATAAAACAATAAAAAAGACAGCAAAATCGATCCTTCTCTCCGCCGACAAGGGATCATTCACGAAAACAACCACGCGAGCCCACGCGAAGAATAAGCGCTTTCAACTTCCGGCGTTTCCGACAGCCAATCAGATCTTGTGGCATTGTTCTAACAGCCCATCAGCGTTACGGCCAAAATCTGGCCGTAACGAGCATAAACGTGAGAGAGTTTGTATCAGGCCCAATTTTAGCGGTAGCCGTTAGAGAGAAGGTATGAGAACCGCTAAAATTGGGCCTGA
>OZ037776.1:4373835-4408835 GCA_964035525.1 Porites cylindrica
AGATTCGAGAACTTTCTAAATAGTCTAATTATAGAAAAATTACAAAATACACCACTTTAGAAACGCTTACACAGATCCTAAAATAAACGAACTATGAACTCTCGCGAACCTTCTAGAATGACACGTTTAAAAGTCACGCAATACAATTTTTCGTAACACACGTACAGGCCTTGAGAGAAAAATAACTGTGGAGTTTCTCAAGGAAAGGCACAGCTTGCCAGATGCCAAGTCTCGTTTCAACACTATCATGTTGCCAGTTAACCATGACAACCAAGAGGAATTTAACAAAGCTATGATGGTTTCTCTTCGCCATGCGTCATGTTCATTTGCAAGTGGTAAATAAATGACAATCATGCCGCTATGAGTATCACAGGTTTTTTGACTAACGGATAAAGTAGTTGTACCATTGTTATCACTGTCTACAGTAGGTCTTCAAAATGGTTGTAATGTGCCACTTGCATGGCAAATGTATGATTGTCACGTCAACATTTGAATTTTCTTTTTATCCTGTTTGTGGATATGAACAGGGATGTTGATTTTATTGAGAGTTTGTGTTACAGTCTACTTTTTATATTACAGTGTAGTTTAGAACATTCCAGGTTTGCTACAAAATTGTAAACCATTTATTGTTTGTATATCTGTTGGCCAAAAATCGGTATTGAAAAGAAATATTTACCGATTCTTAAGCTTTTATCTTTGGAAGTGTCTTTCAGTTGAAAAATCATGTCCCAAATACCAAGGCAGTAATTACAGGTTAGAGTTGCTGATCTGTTGTGTCAATTAAGTTGTTTGTTACTGACGGTACTGGAATAGCCACATGGATGTCCCTACCTGCATCATTTTATCCTGCAAACAAATGCCTAACACCTTTCCTTAAGAAATCTCCACCAGTCACTTATACAAACCACTGTTCCAATCTTTTACAAAATAAAAAAACAAACAAACAAACAGACAAAAAAAAGAATTGAAATTATACAGGTGGAGTGCATCTGTGTTGATGAGCGCACACTTTTGGGTTATCTCAGTTTAGTTCTCATGACAAGCAATAGACAAGAGAAAAACATTTCTTGTTCTACATTCAAGCTATATTAACTTTTGCCTTCCAGTGAAAAGTATTGAAGTTTATACAGCTTTATGTAAAGGACTGCAAAATGGTTTGTACTCTAATATACAACAGTTTATGTTTTGCTTGCTCTTAAGGTAGTTTAAGTCAACTGTAAGAGACAGAAAATAAACGTTATATGGTGTGGTCTTCGGTGACCACACACAAAATATCGCGGGCGCTCGTTCCCACGAAAAAGCACATGTTTTGTTATGGAGTTATACTGTCGTTTCGTTAGGACAAGTTTTCCTTTCCATTAAGAAGGCACAATAACTTGTAAGTATGCAGTATTTTCGGTTATTCGGTCAATATCATCTTTGTAATAGTCGCGTTGTTGTTACTTCAGCGAATCTTTCTCTTTCACGTGCAATTTGTGAATGGAATGAATACAAGTTATGTGCAGATTAGAAACGAACTAGCAAGTGAACAACTGATTAAAGTACAGTTTCAAGTAGCTATGAGTGGACGCTACATCATTCGAAGTTAGTGATTTCAAGCAGTACTGTGGTTAAAGGAACGGAATGACTGGCAAGAATTCGAAGAGCAAGAAATCGAAAAGTGGTGCTAAGAAAGGTCGACACGAGCAAGCAGCGACTCACGTGACTCCACAGAAGGAAAATGTTCCCGATTCGGCGCCAACAGAGAAATCGCATCAGCGCACGTTCCAAGGTGATGAGAATGGTGGATTAGAGCAAGTAGGGCCATCATTAACAAGTAGAAACGTGGAATTTGGTTTCTATGGCGAGGATCCGGTAGAACAAGGCAGTAGTTCCAGGACTGTTAGATTAAGGGAGCCGAACAAAAGAATAGATGAATTGGAAGTTCGAGTCGAGAAAGCGGTTCATGCCAAGCGTCAGCGAAACTGGTATCTTGGAGAACTGCGGAAACGGCGAAATTGTGTACAAGAATTGATTTTAAGCCCTAGCACACAGATAAGTGGAGTGGAAGCCGAGATTTACATGTATGAAGAAGCATTTCGTAACTTTGTTGTCAGTCATGATAATTACTTCAGCTTTGAAGATGATGAAAAGAAAAAACAATTTATTATTGACAGTTATCAGAATGAACAAGAAATGAAATTACAATTAGAAATCCTCATAAATCAGTGGAGGAAAAAGGGAGTAGGTACCCCTCCTTCTGAATCTGGATTGAGCCATGGGTCTGACAAGAGCGAGAGAAGTTGTGTGTCAAATAGAAGCAGTGTTAAAGAGAAGAGAAGGGTGGCAGTAGAAGCTAAATTGGAAGTGCCGACCCTAAAGGAAAAGCAGGAACTAGAACGCAAATTAGAAGAAGTAGAAAGAAGTAAAGCAGAGTTAAACAGGAAATTAGAGCTGTTGAGTGCTAAAACTAAGATGGAGCAGGCGGAAATTGACTTATTGCTGGAGCGCGGCGAAGAGAATGAAGCGAAGGATGGGATGAATGATTACTTAAAAGAGCATAGTGCCAATTATCCTCCTGCGAAGGGGCATTTGTCACAGCCTGTTACGGGTGGTGCCACACCCTCTTCAGAATCCCAGCCAGTTGTTGACAATGGAAAAATGCAAACATCTTCAGCACAAGATATTGCCCAAACTTCACTTTCATCATTCGTGACTGCGAGTTACGTAACATCAGGGTCAGCGGTCACGACTTCTGGTCCAAACGTAGGAAGAGTTGCAATTCACAAGACGAGTTCTAGTAGTTTAACTACCCAGGCTCCAATTAATTGTACTAAGTTCAGCACGCCTATCAGTTATGTACCTCGTTTTAATTTGCCAAGGGCAACATCCACAGCTGTTGCGGCATCACCAATGTCGATGCACCAATTACCAGGAATGCCTACATGGTCTTGTAGTCCACGAACTGTAGGTCTAGATGCATCAGCAACCGAGTTCTATCCTGCCAACACTCCTCAGCAATCCACATCAACGTACATTTATTCAGCCCCTCCTTTTGAGCAGCGAGCTAGTCCGCAGTCACGCATGCAGCCTGATCCTTGGGTGGCAGTTGCCGAAGCAATCAAGCAAGGGCCATCCTTACCGAAAGTAGAGTTGATGAAATTCAGTGGAGACCCTTTGGAGTATGTGGAGTTCGTTACGAACTTTAGAGACAATATTGAGAACCAGGTGTCTGATGAGTCTCAAAGACTGACACGCCTTTTAGCTCAGTGCTCAGGCAAAGCTAAAGAAGCAATTAGGAGTTGTGTTAATTTGACAGTGGGTGAAAGGTACACAGAAGCCTGAAGAACTCTTAGCGAGAACTTTGGCCAGCCTCACATGATAGTAGAAGCCCACATGAAGAAACTGAGAGAAATTCAAGTGCGGAAAGCAGATGCGACGACTCTCATGGAGTTTGTAAGGCGACTGGAAGATGCTAGGAGGGTCCTGACCAGTATGGGTCACAACTACGTGAGTCGGTTAGACAACGAAGATGTCATAATCTCGTTGATGCGAAAGCTCCCTGATGAGGGCCTGAAAAGGAAGTGGGTGGATAAAGCAGGAGATCTCATCAAGCGAAAAGGTCGAGCGGACTTTGCGGACTTTGTTGAATTTGTTCGAAGAGTTGCAGATCGTATAAACAATAGATACGGGCAAGAATTAGGGTCCTCTTCTCATGGTAACCGAGAAAAAAAGGAACCAAACAAGATAAAGAATCCGCCTCCCAAGTTTACTACCCTTGCGACTCAAACTGACCAAAACTGCCTAAGCCAGAAAACATCACCAAGGCCCGCTTGGAAGTGTGCTCAGTGTTCCGGACCTCACAATGTTTGGAGGTGCCGAAAGTTCAGAAGTGCCTCATTGAATGACCGTCTAAAGACTGTTCGTCAACGTGGACTTTGTAAGCTTTGTCTTGACCAAGGACATACTGCGAAACAATGTGATAGGGGATTCACCTGCCGAATATCAGGTTGCGGCAAGGATCACCACTACCTGCTACATTTCCCGTCGGAGAGCGTTGATGAAAAGAACCCTAGAAATCCCAGCAGTAATGCGGTGAAAGGGTCAGCGAACAGTAGCAATGTGCAAACACCCAACACGAAGGATAGCAGCCCTTCGATGGCAAGTGCAAGGGAACAGGATCTGGTGACGGTTGCTGCGCTCGAAGCGGGCAGACCCAGAGTATGCTTTAAGGTAGTTCCAGTCAAGATTAGATGTCCGGGAGGCACCAGAGAGATCATAACACACGCTTTCCTAGACAGCGGTTCAGACGCCTCGCTCTGTCTAGATAGTTTGGCGCGTGAAATAGGTGTAACGGATATGAAGCCAATCAGCTATACTATGACCACCACCAACTGTGCGGACGGGGAGCTAAGACATGGTCATGAAGTCCAGTTAGAAATTGAATCGTTAGAAGGAGATGCAAAGTTCCGACTCGAAAACGTCTTGACTACAAGCAATCTTCCCGTTTCAGCACGACAAATGGCCACAAACGAGGATATTAAGCGTTGGCCTCATCTTTGTGACGTTAGCTTACCCGAAACAGGAGATAAGAAAGTGACAATTTTGATAGGAGACGATCGCCCAGACCTGATTGACAAGCAGTTAGATCGGAAAGAAGGAGACCAAGGCGAACCTGTTGCAGTGAGGACGCCCCTTGGGTGGACAGTCCACGGCCCGATTGGAGAAACCGTTAAGGACCGTGTTCAGATAAACTTTACTCGCACCGGCCAAGATAGCTTAAGCGTTCAGCTAGAGCGCATGTATGATGAGGAATTTGTTGAAGCTGATGCCAATGCTGAGGAAGGCATGTCTGTTGAGGACCGTAAAGCACAGGAACTTATGGATCAGTCAGCGACCTTAGTGAACGGACACTATCAGCTTAAGCTTCCTTTTCGCCAAGAGAAGCCTGACCTTCCTGAGAGTCTGTCGACGGCCACAAGCAGGTTAAGTTGGCTAGAGAGAAAGATGCGGAAGGCTCCAGTTTTCCACCGAAAGTACAGTGGCGTAATGGACAAGTACCTGACCGAGGGAGCATCACGACGGGTACCTGATGACGAAGTCCCAGTGCTTAAGCCGCTATGGTACCTTCCTCATCACGCGGTGTGGCATCCTAGAAAACCCGAAGAACCGCGGGTAGTGTTTGATTGTGCCTCAAGGAGTGGTGGAACGTCTTTGAATGAGCAACTTTTGAGAGGCCCTGAAAACACCAGCACCCTGATAGGAGTGATCCTGAGATTCCGAATAGATGACGTTGCAGTTACGGCAGATATTAAGAGAATGTTTCACCAGGTCTTCGTAGCACCAGAATATCGTGGAGCGTTGTGTTATTTATGGTGGCCGAATGGTGACCTGTCAAAGGGAACGAAGACTTACCAAATGCTCGTGCACATTTTTGGAGCAAAGTCCTCGCCGAGCGTAGCAGGATACGCCCTGAGAAAGACTGCTAAGGATAATGAGAAAGACTTCTCCCAAGAGGCAGTTGACGCCGTGCTTAAGGATTTCTACGTAGATGACTTGCTTAAATCCTTTGCTGATTCAGAACGCACAGTACAAGTCAGTAAGCAGCTCCAGGAGTTACTTGCGAGAGGAGGCTTTGAATTGACAAAATGGATTTCCAATTCTCGCAGCGTATTGTCAGCGTTCCCGGTGGAGGAAAGAGCACCCACCATTAAGAATTTAGATTTGAAATCAGAAAAGTTTGCCTATAGATAGAGCACTAGGAATCCACTGGAATGTTGAACATGACACCATTGACTTTGTTGTGAATGACAAGGAGCGTCCAGAGAATCGGAAAGGTGTCTTGTCATCTATTGCAACGGTGTATGACCCGCTCGGATTCGCCAGCCCCCTACTCTTACCTGGAAGAGAAATGAATCAGGAATTGTGCAAACTAAAGTTGGATTGGAATGAGAAGCTCCCAAGAGAATTGTGTGAACGTTGGAAGAGTTGGAGAGAAGGGCTTATGAGCTTGCAAGGATTCAGTATTCCTCGATGTTTTAAGCCAAAGGACTTCGGTGAAGTGAAACATGTAGAGCTTCATCATTTCGCCGACGCATCCCAAGAGCATGGTTATGGGACAGGCTCTTATTTACGTCTTGTTAACAGTCAGGGGCAAATTCATTGCTGTTTCGTAATGGGGAAGTCTCGCGTGAAACCCTTGAAAAGTGCTGTAACAGTACCAAAGCTGGAGTTGACAGCGGCTACTCTAGCAACGAAAGTCAACAAGGTCATAACGAGAGAGTTAGAAGGAAGACTGAAGATTAACAGTGTGACTTACTGGACTGACTCTATGATAGTTCTCAAGTACATTGCCAATGAAGTACGAAGATTTGTAACCTTCGTCGCAAACCGGGTGGCTGTCATACGTCAAGAATCAGATCCAGGGCAGTAGCGGCATGTACGATCAGAGCTCAATCCTGCGGATTATGCTTCCCGAGGGATCAAGGCCTCGGAGACTGGAAAACTGGAAAGGTGGCGCCGTGGTCCACAATTCTTGTGGAGAGAAGTTGAAGATTGGCCCCCGAAGCCTCCAGAGGAATTGGGAGACCTCCTAGATACAGACGAAGGAGTGAAAAAGGAGAAAGTCACTGTTGGAGCATCCACAGTTCATGGGGATTTCTGGAGCATTTTGTTCCAACGATATTCGTCGTGGGATCGACTGAGAAGAATAGTTGGGTGGTTATGTAGAGCCTTCAACAGACCAATGCAGTCCTAGTGCCAGAACGACAAAGATAGAAGTGTGAAGTATAGTCCTAAAACCTTATCGATCCATGACGTGGACAAAGCGGAGAAGAAAATTGTGAAGTTCGTCCAGGAACAGTCATTTGCTGATGAGAAAAGTGAAACAGTCATCAAAGGCAGACTAGCCAGACTTAAGCCATTCGAAGATGAAGGAATCATACGTGTCGGCGGAAGATTGAATCACTCGAGTTTGCCATATGATGCCAAGCACCCGATGATACTGCCAGCAAAGCACCCCGTGTCTGAGTTGATAATTCGCCACTATCATCACTTGAATGGACACGTAGGAACCTATCAAGTTCTGGCCGAAATTAGGCAGCGCTATTGGATCGTGAATGCAGTTTCCACGATAAAGCAAGTTCTTGGCAAGTGCCATGTGTGCAAACGTCAGAACGCCAAGTTAGGAGAACAAGTGACAGCACCACTTCCAGTTGTTAGTGTCTTCGGACAGTCACAGGCTCGTATATCCATTTGCTGCAGTTGGGTTGGATTACTTCGGGCCCCTCTACGTGAAGATAGGACATAACACAAGATCAAGGAGAGACCCTTCTCTGAACAAACGTTACGGCTGCATCTTCACTTGCTTAAGATATCGAGCAGTTCACATAGAGTTAGTTAACAACCTCTCCACTGACAGTTTTATCAATGCCGTTTTGCGCTTCGTTGGTAGAAGAGGCCCCCCAGGTATTATCTATAGTGACAACGGTACTAATTTTAGAGGAGCTGAATTGGACGTCGTCAACGCTTTAAAGGTGTGGGATCAGGAGAAGATTCAGTTGAAGTTGACCAGGAGAGGAATTGAGTGGAAATTTAACCCACCCGCGGCCAGTCACCAAGGCGGCGTATGGGAGAGACTTATACGGTCTATCAGAAGGATCCTTCATTCTATGGTGGGAGAACGCCTCGTAGACGAAGAAACCCTGAGAACATTCCTCATTGAAGTAGAGAAGATTTTGAATGACAGGCCAATCACGCCGGTCTCTGATGATCCAAAGGATTTGGAAGCACTGACGCCGAACCATATCCTTCTGTTGCGCCGAAACCCGTCTTCATCCCCAGATTTATTCGAGGAGTCAGATCGATTCAAAGCCAGATGGAAGCACGTTCATCTTCTCGCAAATGAATTTTGGCAGAGGTGGACAAGGGAATATCTGCCAACGCTCCAAGAACGCCAGAAGTGGTTACAACCTAAGCCAAACTTTATAGTAGGAGATTTAGTGTTGCTTGCAGACAAGAATTTGCCCCGGGGTCAGTGGCCAAAGGGCTTGGTCGAGCAAACCTTTCCTGATAGCGAAGGCATGGTACGCCAAGTTGTCGTCAGAACAGCGGACGGAGTGTACCGCAGAGATGTCCGGAAGCTCTGTCTATTGGAAGAGCAGTTACTAGGTGGCTTGGAACAGCGGCCAAAACCTTTTTGAAGCTACCAGTTCATGTGTGTAGGAAGGGCACCGAGAAGTGTCTGAACTGTTCCGAAAGGTTAAGATAACTGAGGGAACTTTTGAGGAACTTTGTACTGATCGGATAGTTTCGACTAGTTTTTTGTACGCTCAGTACTAGTTTGTGCTAAAGTAGAAAGACTCCCCAGTCGTCTTTCGGGGGGGAGCGTGTAAGAGACAGAAATAAACGTTACATGGTGTGGTCTTCGGTCACCGCACACAAAATATCGCGGGCGCTCGTTCCCACGAAAAAGCACATGTTTTGTTATGGAGTTTTACTGTCGTTTCGTTAGGACAAGTTTTCCTTTCCATTAAGAAGGCACAATAACTTGTAAGTATGCAGTATTTTCGGTTATTCGGTCAATATCATCTTTGTAATAGTCGCGTTGTTATTTCAGCGAATCTTTCTCTTTCACGTGCAATTTGTGAATGGAATGAATACAAGTTATGTGCAGATTAGAAACGAACTAGCAAGTGAACAACTGATTAAAGTACAGTTTCAAGTAGCTATGAGTGGACGCTACATCAACAATGAATATATTTGTTGCTATTGAAATGTTTGTATTCCTTCTTTACTTGGCATTCTGTTTTAAGAACACTGAATTTTTTATTGAAAATTTAAAAATTTACACAATATGTGTCTGTTCAAAAGATTTACAGACTTGAAGTTTTGGATAACTTTTATTACTGGAGAAATGCATGCGGTGTTTTGGTCACACTGTCTGCCTTGTTAGACAGTGATGCTAACATCTGTTATTTCATTACATTTTCATGTTAAAACAAAAATTAAAAAATAAAGAACACAAATTGATGTGCATGTGATGAAAAGTGGGTTACTATTATTCTATGTTCTTGTCCACTTTATATTTCTTGATTGGTGCTTAAGAACATCTACAACACAATGTAAGAAATAAAGTTGAGTTGACCTGCTATTTGTATGACCTTACTGTTTTTCAGTATGCTTTATATATAGACATAATGGCATTTGTCATGCTTTTCTTGAAATACCTGACCTATCCTACTACAAACAAATCCAAAGCTCAATTCCCTCTATGAGCAATGCTGGAGATCATGATACAATAGTTGTAATATTATTCGATGGAGCAAGTCCAAGACTTGCATTGTTGAATAAAATTCCATGATTCTCTACAGACATGTCTCAGAGGGGATTGGGCAGTAAGGCCTGAACAAGATCCAATAAATGCAGCATTTTTTTCTTGTTTTCATTCACTAAGATTGACAGAAGTGATAAAAGCTCTAGCCTGCATGTAAATTCCATAACAATTACTGAGAGAGAGGGGATCAACCAAATTAAGAAGTCTCTGCATCTCTTGATCACTGAGAACTGATTGGGTCTCAGGGACACTGACTGTGCTATCAGCTGGTTCCTGTGGCAGTGGCCCATCCCAATCAATCCCAAATGCTTCCACTTCATCCTGAAATACACATATGAAAGATGAACAACAATTAACATGAGACAATGCCAATACTAAGTTGTTTTTTCTTGGTAAAATAATATATTAAACAGATGGAGCTACCATCTAAGCATATTTTTGTTACAAGGAAAAAATTTCATTAAAAAAACATTTTTTTTTTCTTTGATACCTGGAATGAGCCCTCCCCCCTTCCCCCCATAAAAAAAAACCTTGGGGCAACTCTAATCATAATGGTCAATTTTTCACAATGTCTCTAAATGGATATTGGTAGGATACATAAATGATTGGTTTACAGAGACAGAATACCTCAAGACATTCAAGCTACTGTTACACTGGTGTTGAATACTTTAATGCCTATTCTCTGCACTTCACGTAGTATTACAAGCTTACCACTGAGTTGCTCACAAACGTCCTGTGCAGGAAGCTGGCCAGAAGCTCGCCTAAAATGTATAGTTGCAATGGTGTTCTTTGGCCTGCAGTTCTGATCTGATGTCTGAGATATCCTTCCTTCCACACTGACAAATGATGGTTTATTCGTGGTTTGTACACGTAATGCAGTGCAAACAGATCTGACTCACTTGTAGGGTCAAGTACACCACATCCTTCAAGATGATAAAAGAGACTGTAGTAAATATACAACACCCCATCAAAGACATCTGTCCAGAGCCTCTCGATGCATTGATTATGGACACTCCGTCCAGCGATCATGCTTCCTCTGCCTGGACCACGATTTGGGTGCTGTAGCATGAAAAGGGACACAGCGACATTCTCTCCACCTTTGTCGGATCTGACCCTTTATGGAAGCCCGTATGTATTTACAGCTTCCAGGAACAAGTTGAGCACTGTTTCAGCATGGTTGTTTGTATTGCACATTAGATGCACAGGGATGCGTGTGTATCCATCCACTCCGCCATGGTCCACTAGTCTCCACCTAAAATAATGACAGGCTATGTTATATATGTATTCCCAACTGTCATGTCACTTTGTGGAGATGATGTCACTATTATAATAATCAATATAACACTGCAGCATTATGGTATGTAAAATGAGTGAAACCTTATGTTGTACCCTCCCTTTTCTTTGAACTTTGATTATTACTTCTGTAAGTGAATTGGAAGTCTTTTTATTTCATTTTTATTATTTTTTTAACAAAAGCAACATGGAAGTTAGACCAATCAAAATTGCAAACATCTCACACACTATCCTCACCAGTTGAATGCTGTTTGAGTGTAGTCTTTCCCGGCAGTCCTCTTTTCACATGGATTGTGCATGTAAAAGATGTTATACCTAAATAGAATGTCCAACTCAGTCTAACCTTATGAGTTTGTGGTTTCCGTCAATGTGCCACAAGGACAAAGGTCCTGGAACACTATAACTGCACCGTGGTGTTAGGGCTAACCATCTCTGTGCTACACCTTCAGGATCAACACGTTGCATTACCTCCCTAAATCGAGACTGAGAAACCTTGATCCCTTGACAACGTAGCTGTGAATCAACACGACGATAACCTGCATTTGGAAAATCGTTTTTACTCTGCCTTACTAAGTCATCCAGTTGATCGTTTGTTCGCTGCGACATCGCCGAACTCACAGAAATTTCAAACTCACGAAAACGTCTCTGTACTGTACTCTTTGACACACTAAGGGCATTGGCGATATCTTGAACATCAAGATCATAAAAAAAGAAGTACTACAGCTGCTCTCGGCTAATGCCAAATTTTGGTCGTCCTGGGCGCCCGCTTAAGTTTACAGGTGCATTATAACCAGATGAATAAAGACGATTTTCAAAGGTTGCAAGACAAGCAACGAACTGATACTCGCAATCGAATCGTTCAGGTTTGCATTGGTTCCTACAAAAACAAATAAGTGACGGCTGATTTGTTGCATCCGAGATACTGCAGATTCAAGCAATTCATCCGACAAGTCTGACTGAATTTGACTCGACACATCGAGCAATACGTTTCTGAGTTGTACAAACAACTCGTCCGCCGTCCGCCAGCCTGAGACTGGATCTGTCGACCTTACTAAATCCCAGGCCCCTTGAACGTAGTCCAGGATTCCATTCGCGGCGGGAGCCATTCAGTTTGGAATGAGCCATTCAATTTGACCGTGATCCATTCATTTTGTAACTTGCCTCGCAACTGAAATCAACTATTCAATTTGAAAGTTATCAATTCGTTTTGGTAAATTGCCATTCACTTTGGTGATATGCCATTCAGTTGGGTAAGCCATTCAATTGACCGTGATCCATTCATTTTGTAACTCACCTTGCAATTGAAATGAACAATTCAATTTGAAAGTAATCAATTCATTTTGGTAAGTTGCCATTCAATTTGGTAATATGCCATTTAATTTACGATGAACCATTCAGTTTGCTTGGCCATTCAATCTAGGCGTGATCCATTCATTTTGGTAAAACGCCATTCAATTTGATAGTACTAATTTTGACATCATCCACCCGCCATAGTAATGTAACTTTGGGTGGATGATAACGCGTATTTTAAAGCCAATTTTGTCCGTCATTATGTTCGGTTAAAATATTTTTTAGAAACCAACGTTTCTATTTCACTGCTTTAAAGACTTTCAAAGCTATGTTATCTGGGTGAGCAACAAACATTTTTCTTTGGTCTTAGCAACATATCCATTACGGTTGTTTTGAGCTGTGAGTTATGTCAACAACAAACGTCACGTTACCTAGGTAACTGATGAAAAGTTTGTGTTCTGGGCACACTTTGAGCTTGTTGCGAACTGTTCGCCACCTGTAAAGAGTTTTTGCAGTTACCACTATTCAGCCTAACAACATAGCAGCCTTTGCCTACCTATTTAATCTCAGAATAACTAAAAATCTGAGCCGAAATGTTAGAAGCTGGGTTGGCTCTAATCCTAAAGTAGTAGTGAGTTGCCATAACAACTAATCTTAGACAATCACAATCCGGTCTTGTTTAATAATCTAAGTATATCGTCAAGGTAACGGACAAACATGTTATTTTTCTTCTTAGCAACGCATAAATTAAGTTGTTTGTTAGCCTTATTAACGTCATGTTACCTAGGCAACTGATAGAAATCTGTTCTCACCAACGACTTAAAAAAACATGTAAATAAATCCTCAGTATCAGTCATAAACTGTACATTATCAGAAGACCAAAGGGTTGCAGGTTTTGATTTGGAAATGGGTGCTGTGATGAGTAGTTACACCAGTAAAAGGAGGAATAGAAAATTACGACGCCAAATGGTTAAGAAGATTTTCTGTGTTCAAAAAGTCAAGAAGGAAGTTTTATCGGCAAAAATATCCGTGTTATCATCGATGGAACTGATGAAGCAGATGATGAGGAAAGTTGCGTTAGGAAGCGCGCTCGCTGCCGCTGCAAAGTCAAACGTTAAAAGAGAAGCAATTTATAAGGCGTTCTTCGTTGAAGGGGTGTGAATTCCCAAGGCCTCTTCGATGGTGATTATGGAAGAGCCGGGTAAATAGTTGCGATACCTGTCAGCGCCAGATCAGGAATCAGAAATGTCTTGTGGGAATCTTGACGAATCCTTCGACGACGGTAGAAAACTTCATGAGGCGCCGTTATCCGATAATGATCATGACAGAATAGAGTAAAAACTGAGTGGTGAAGCTAACCGGCACCTGATCGATGTGCTCAGCTGTTAGTTAGATGATCCTTCGTTGACATAAAAACTGAAACTTCACTTTCGCTGAAATTATCTAAAGAGGTAAAATTTATTTTGATTTGTTTATTGACCTTTGTGGTTAAGACTTCGAAACGTTGCCTTTTTGTGTCATTAGTTTATTCTGAGGGTGTGCTGTATACCAGGTCCTGTGAACTTCAAACATTACCGAGAACAGTTATTGTCCAATAAACAAGAGCACTATCCTTGTACATGTTTCGACTTTTTTTCGACTGCCGAAAATAAATGTTAAGGTGCCTCCCACATGTCTAGAGTCCCGTTTACAAATTCTCGTTTGGAATTTCACGATTTTTTTATTATTAATATTATTATTAACATTATTACTATTATTATTATTATTATTATTATTATTATTGTTATTATTATAATTAATCTCTGTTTTACACTATGGAGCGCCAAAAAATGGTTTAAAAGTAATGATGAGTACTTTGAAACTGATGCGATATTCAATAGGTAACCAGTGTAGACAGCGCAACACAGGCGTTATGTGGTCATATCTAGAGATGTTACAAATTATACGGCGAGCAGCTGAATTCTGAACACGTTGTAGTTTTCCTAAATGCACTGCAGGTAGACCGAAAAGAAGGCTATTGTAATAATCAACTCGTCCCATAACAAGTCCCTGAAGTAGTGTTTGAGCGGTATTGTTATAGATAGATATTTCGTAATTAGCTGTATGTTATGGAGATGGAAATACGCAGTTTTACGGGTCTTATTGATATGTTCCCTCAGATTAAGATTGCCGTCAAACCAAGTTCCGACATTATTTGCACCCGTGACAGGGCTTGGCTTACTCTTGTATCACTGATCATAGGGTAATCAATATTGAATTTAAAAAAGTAAAAACAAAAAAAATAAATAAACAAAGGAAAAGGAAAAAAGAAGAAGAAGAAGAAAGGAACGACTAAGAAAAAACTTGTCTAATCCTTTAAAAACACTTAAAACGTCACTACTGCGATCCCATCGAATCATTATCCTAATACGTCCTTCCTAAATTGAGAGTTAAACAGTTAAACAACAGTTGCCTCAAAAGTACGTGTTACATTGAGCAAGCACGAAACATGTGGCTTTCTGCATTCTTTGCAAAACACCCTTTGCCCCCACCTTTTGATATCAATTCATTATCTAGTACGTGAATGTATTAGCCAGACATACAACCGCAAATTCTCTTAACCAATGTACAACGGAATGCATGGCAGCCAGCTACAGAAACGAGAATTATACTAATCGGATCTTGGGTTTAATCCTTTTTAAAGGGGTTAAAGGGTCGTGAATTTGAGGACAAGAATAAATAGTTTTCTCTCTTCTCTCTTATTAATACCGTACTCTCCTTTCACTACTTCAAGAACGGAGGGCTATGCCCATGCAAGAGGAAAATTGTATCCCTTCAGAATAAATTTGCTCTGCTACGCTTTGAATGGAGCGAAGACAAATGGACACACAAGCCACAGATGAAGGCTCCTGATGAACCCATCCCCTCTACCCTCCCCACTGCAAAACATACCTTGCGTGACGGACGGAGTAGGTTGCTTAGTAGTAGGAGGGGGTGGGGGAAGAGTAGTGGTCACCACAAATTGTCTGCAGCTTCCAGGTGTTAATCTGATCTCATCCAACGCGATATCACCAGCATATCCCTTACGTTCAGCCTCAAACAGTACTTGATACTAAAATGAAACAAAACCAGCGTTTATTATTACATACAACGGGAGGTTTTCCTGGTCTAAAGTAAGCGCACTCGATGGCAAGATGGTCACATAACACCTAAACATGACGCTATTTCCCACACACGCCTGTAGGCGGACAAACTTGACCAAGCCATCATTGCGAGACTTTGACATCAGCCGACGTAGCCTCCTTCACTGTTTCTACACACTATGTAGGAAAGATGAAGGACACTATCTTTCCCGAAACTTCGTGTGCACATTAAGGACAACAACAACTCGCCACATGGTAAGTTTCATCGATTTTAATTTCCATTTTCTAGCAAATTTCCGGACCTAAACCTCGCCCCATATGTTCTCTATATTTACGCATGTTATGAAACCGGTACGTGACACAAACAGCGAGCCTGGGTTACCTGTGATTTGCATTTAACAAAATGTTTTTCGGTCTGACTCGGTCTTAGTATCCTTCAATGTTTTCTGCGTGATCATTCCTTTTGGAATTGTTCCAAGTATCCAAGCTCCTTCATTACATTTGGTACAACAAATCGACTTTCGATCCCTGACCTCCCTCAGTTTTGTTATGCTCAGTCCCCTAACAGGATCGTGGTTTTGGTAGCTCTTCCTTTTTTCTCTCTTTTAACTCTTATATAATCATCACCATCATTATCAGATCACAACAATCGTCATCTTTATCATCATTAAGATTACTACCGAACTTTACCTGTTGGGTTTGAGCTGCTGGAAGATCAATGTTTGCTAAGTGCCAAATATTTCCACGGTCACCAGTAAAGGCTCTCACAATAGTCCTTTGTGAGCCCGTAAGCCTAAGAACCCGCAAGGTGCCCATGGCGGACCCATACATGTGGTAGTAGAACTGGACGCAAAAATCCCCAGTAAGACTAGGGGAAACTAAATGGGCGCGGTCACCCGTCTTTCGTGGATTTGAAGCTTCGGCGTAGACGTAGTAGCCTAAGAAGAGCAGAGAAAAAGATTTGTAATTTTTAATTACAATGCTACCTTTTTGCTTAACAACGTTTTTCGTATCTTTTGAAACTCTTTGATGGAGTCCATGCAATACAGAACCGATCAAAATCCATGATGTCTCAGATGCTTTTAAGGCGGAGACCTGCAATTTAAAAAAAGTAACAATGACACCGGCCTTTGTTACCGGCGAGTCTCTTATTTTGTCTCCTTTGTCGTAAAGGAGAGACCCTGGGAACGAAATTGTCATAGAAATAAAACGCTTCAAACGGAGTCCTGGTTCATAGGAAACTGGCTCTTTGAAAAATGTTTAAAATGTTTGGAAAACACGTCAAAAGATTAACCCAGACGAAAGGAAACAAATTTCAGTGCTATGACTCCACAACTTAAAACATATGACAGCTCTGAGCAGTTATAAAAGACCAGCATAAACCGCTGACCTGCTGAGGAGACATCTTTACTTGGCCCAGTGATCGGCGCGCTTGGTGTGCTATCATTGTTAAATGTCCAGTCAAACTGGTCGTCGCTTCCCTGGGTGAACTGACATAAAGATTGGGCATCGAAGTTGCAGAACACTGAAACACATTCATAAACGCAGTTTAATGGAATGAGGAAACGATTGAGGTAATAAAGGTGTAATTATGGTTCATCAATTTAGTAGAAGATTGGAGACTAGCGAGGGATCGAAGACAGGTTCAGTGAGCATACTTTCAACTGACATGTCAAAGGCATTTGACTCGTTACACCCACCACTACTTCTGAACAAGCTTGAAGCGTACGGTTTTCAGGAAAGCGCTATTCAACTTTTAAACAGCTATTTAAATGAACGGAAATATCAAGTAAAGATCGGCCGTCATGTCAGTTCGAGCCGATTCGTGAGTCGCGGCTGTCCTCAGGGTTCCGCGCTTGGCCCGTTGTTATGGAATGTTTTCCAGAATGACCTATCCTACTGCCTAACAGCGAACTTGTCTATGTATGCAGACGACCATCAAATTTACCAAGCAGGAGCAAACCAGGTAGCTGTGACTTCCCAGTTAAAGGATAGTGCCAACTTAGCAACAACGTGGTATGATTCTAACTTATTGGCGGGAAACCTCAAAAGGTACCAAGTTTTGAACTTGGGCTTCACTCAAAATGACAGCAATATTTGCGTGAATGATGTTGTAATTGAAACTAAAGATAATATCATACTTCTAGGAGTAGTGTTAGATTCTAAGCTAAATTTCTCTGAGCATATAATCTCTATCTGTAAAAAAGCCAGCCAGAGAATTGGTGTTCTGATGAGACTACGTAATCTAATTCCTATGAAATCTAAGTTAATATTATTCAAAAGCGCGATATTACCATTCCTCACGTACTGTCACCTAGTGTGGCATTTCTGCAAAGCGAGTGACACTCGAAAGCTTGAAAGACTACAAGAAAGAGGACTTAGAGCGGTTTTCAAGGACAATAATTCTAGTTATGAACAACTATTAGAGAAGGCAGATCTGCCCACACTGCTAAATAGTCGCTTACAGGATCTGTGCATCCTTATGTATAAAGTAAAGCATAAACTGTGCCCTGCATATATAAGTAACATCTTTAAAGAACCAAATAGTCATTACAATCTGAGGCAAGCAGATTTCTCTATACCGCAAATTCTCTTAACCAATGTACAACGGAATGCATGGCAGCCAGCTACAGAAACGAGAATTATACTAATCGGATCTTGGGTTTAATCCTTTTTAAAGGGGTTAAAGGGTCGTGAATTTGAGGACAAGAATAAATAGTTTTCTCTCTTCTCTCTTATTAATACCGTACTCTCCTTTCACTACTTCAAGAACGGAGGGCTATGCCCATGCAAGAGGAAAATTGTATCCCTTCAGAATAAATTTGCTCTGCTACGCTTTGAATGGAGCGAAGACAAATGGACACACAAGCCACAGATGAAGGCTCCTGATGAACCCATCCCCTCTACCCTCCCCACTGCAAAACATACCTTGCGTGACGGACGGATTAGGTTGCTTAGTAGTAGGAGGGGGTGGGGGAAGAGTAGTGGTCACCACAAATTGTCTGCAGCTTCCGGGTGTTAATCTGATCTCATCCAACGCCATATCACCCTTCCATCCCTTGCGTTCAGCCTCAAACAGTACTTGATACTGAAATGAAACAAAACCAGTGTTTATTATTACATACAGCGGGAGGTTTTCCTTATAAAATAAGCGCACTCGATAGCAAGATGATCACATAACACCTAAACATGACGCTATTTCCCGCAAACGCCCTAGGCGGACAAACTTGGCCGTGCCATCATTGCGAGACTTTGACATCAGTCGACGTAGCCTTCTTCATTGTTCCTACACATTATGTAGGAAAAATGAAGGACACTATTTTTCCCGAAAATTCGTGTGCATATTAAGCACAACAACAACTCCCCACATGGTAAGTTTCATCGATTTTTATTTCCATTTTCTAGCAAATTTCCAGACCTAAACCTCGCCCCATATGTTCTCTATATTTACTCATGTTATGAAACCGGTACGTGACACAAACAGCGAGCCTGGCTTACCTCTGATTTGCATGCAACAAAATTTTCGGTCTGACTCGGTCTCAGTATACTTCAATGTTTTCTGCGTGATCATTCCTCTTGGAATTGTTGTAAGTATCCAAGCTCCTTCATTACATTTGGTACAACAAATCGACTTTCCCTGACCTCCCTCAGTTTTGTTATGCTCAGTCCCCTAACAGGATCGTGGTTTTGGTAGCCCTTCCTTTTTTCTCTCTTTCAACTCTTACATGATCACCGTCATAATCAGATCACAACATATCGTCACCTTTATCATCATTAAGGCTACTACCGAACTTTACCTGTTGGATCTGAGCTGCTGGAAGATCAATGTTTGCCAAGTGCCAAATATTTCCACGGTCACCAGTAAAGGCTCTCACAATAGTCCTTTGTGAGCCCGTAAGCCTAAGAACCCGCAAGGTACCCATTAAGGACCCATACATGTGGTAGTAGAACTGAACGCAAAAATCGCCAGTAAGACTGGGGGAAACTAAATGGGCGCGGTCACCCGTCTTTCGTGGATTTGAAGCTTCGGCGTAGACGTAGTAGCCTAAGAACAGCAGAGAAAAAGATTCGTAATTTTTAATTACAGTGCTGCTTTTTTGCCTAACAAGGTTTTTCGCTTCTTTTGAAAATCTTTGATGGAGTCCATGCAATACAGAACCGATCAAAATGCATGATGTTTCAGATGCTTTTAAGGCGGAGACGTGCAGTTGAAAAAAAAAAAAGTAACAATGACACTTTTGTTACCGGGAGTCTCTTATTTTGCCTCCCTCGTCGTAAAGGAGAAAGACCCTTGGAACGAAATTGTCACAGAAATAAAACGCTTCAAACGGTGTCTTGGTTCATAGGAAACTGGCTCTTTGAAAAATGTCAAAAATGTTTGGAAAACACGTCAAAGGACGACGAAAGGAAGCAAATTTGAGTGCTATGACGCCGCAACGTAAAATACACGACAGCTCTGAGCAGTTTATAACAGACCCGCACAAACCGCTAACCTGCTGAGGAGATATCTTTACTTGGCCCAGTGTTCGGGCTTGGTGTGCTGTCCTTGTTCAATGTCCAGTCAAACTGGTCGTCACTTCCCTGGGTGAACTGACATAAAGACTGGCCATCGAAGTTGCAGAACACTGAAACACATTCATTAACGTAGTTTAGTGGAATGGAGAAAAGATTGAAGTAATAAAGGTGGTAATTATAGTTCATGTCAAATGCGAAAGCAAGTCAAGAAAAGGCCGCATCTTGATGGTAAAGTCAAATTAGGGGCTTTCGCTTATCATGAAACGGCGAAGGTGGGTGATATATCCAAAGAAATATCTACAAAACGTAAATATTTCTTAACCCCTCCCTCGCGGTCCCAATATAATCTAGCTAGTCCCCACATATTTCCCGACCCACCCCCCCCCCCCCCCCACCCTCGTGTTGACCAATTTTCTCCCGTCATCTTGGACGTTGAGACTGAAAGACAGTTGGGAGAGTCAACAAATACTTTCAAGGGAGAGTTTCTGCTCCCCACCCGCCCATCCTCCCTCAGTTTATTTTTTTTATTTTTGCTTTCAAGATGGCTACCACGATCAATGTGCCTCTTAGCTTTCGTGAAAAAACGCCTGCTCTGCAGGCTAAATTTTGCCCCAATAAATTGTTAAATAACAATTGCGGGCTCCTCCTGTCGCCCGCAATCCTAATCTCCAGGGGCCGGTTGCTCGAAGCCTGGTTAGCGCTAACCGTTGGTTACGAGGTATCAAAATGTATAGGTTTCCATGGTATTTAACGCTGGTTAGCAGTAACCATGCTTCGAGCAACCCGGGCCAGGTTGTTAATGAGCATGCGTCGCATGTATGTAGCCAGCATTTGTTTGGACTTCCACTAAGAATGAATGGAATGCACATAACGAACTTTGATCTGATCACGCGTGTTCTGACCATCTGTCACGTGAAACGTAAGCAAGCACAGTGTTCGAGCAAAAGCGTTTTGAACTTCATTCTTAGTGGAAGTCCGAACGAATGCTGGCTACATACATGCGACGCATGCGTAATGAAAACCTGGAGATTAGGATTGCGGGCTCCTATCGTAAAATTTGCGGTGGGTCCTTCCGATCTCTTGTACACTTTGGTTTGCTTGTAAGTTCTATACTTATTGTACCTGGGCAGAAATGTAACTTTGGGTGGATGATAACGCGTATTTTAAAGCCAATTTTAGCCTCGTTATTTTCGGTTAAAATGTTTTTTAGAAACCAACGTTCTATTTCACTGCTTCAAAGACTTTCAAAGCTATGTTATCTGGGTGAGCAACAAATATTTTTCTTTGGTCTTAGCAACACATCCAGTACGGTTGTTTTGAGCAGTGAGTTATGTCAAAAATAAACATCACGTTACCTAGGTAACGGATGAAAAGTTTATGTTGTGTTCTGGACACACATTAACCTTGTTGCGAACTCTTCGCCACCTGTAAAGAGTTTTTGCAGTTACCACTATCCAGCCTTTGGTTACCTGTTTATTCTCAGAATAACTAAAACTCTGAACCGACATGTTAAAAGCTTGGTTGGCTCTGATTCTAAGGTAGTAGTGAGTTGCCATAACAACTAATCTTAGAAAATCACAACCCGGTCTTGTTTAATAATCTAAGTATATCGTCACGGTAACGGACAAACATGTTTTTTTTCTTCTTAGCAACGCATAAATTAAGTTGTTGGTTAGCCTTATTAACGTCATGTTACCTGGGCAACTGATAGAAATCTGTTTTTACCACCGACTTAAAAAAACATATAAATAAATCTTCATTATCAGTAATAAACTGTACATTATCTGAAAAACAACGGGTTACAAGTTTTGATTTGAAAATGGGCGCTGTGATGAGTAGTTACACCAGTAAAAGGAGGAATAGAAAATTACGACGCCAAATGGTTAAGAAGATTTTCTGTGTTCAAAAAGTCAAGAAGGAAGTTTTATCGGCAGAAATATCCGTGTTATCTTCGATGGAACTGATGAAGCAGATGATGAGGAAAGCTGAGTTAGGAAGTGAGCTCGCTGCCGCTGTCAAGTCAAACGTTAATAGAGAAGCAATTCATAACGCGTCCTTCGTTGAAGGGATGAGAATTCCCAGGGCCTCTTCGATGGTGATTATGAAAGAGCTGGGTAAACAGTTGCGACACCTATCAGCGCCAGATCAGGAATCAGAAATGTCCAGTGGAAATCTTGACGAATCCTTCGACGACGGTAGAAAACTTCATGAGGCGCAGATGGTCGATTTGATCATAAAAGAATAGGGTAAAAACTGAGTTGTGAAGCTAACAGGCAACTGCTTGATGTCCTCAGCTGTTAGTTAGATGATCCTTCGTTGACAGAAAAACTGAAACTTCACTTTTGCTGAGGGATTTTGATATTTAAGACAAATGAGCATATTCAAATCCTTCATTTTTCTAATTGCCCTTCAATTTTTCAGGAAAACGATTTGAAATTTTAGTTATGAACATATGTAAAAAGTTAAAATTTATTTTTATTTGTTTATTGACCTTTGTGCCGGTTAAGGCTTTGAAACGTTGCCTTTCTGTGTCATTAATGAGTTTATTGTAAGGGTGTACTGTATACCAGGTCCTGTCAACTTCAAACATCACCGAGAAGTGTTGATGATGATGATGATGAACTTTATTCATGTGTCGATGTATTTAGCTGACGCTAATTGGGGACACAACATAAAGATAAAATAAATAATGAATAATATGATAAATAAAAGATAAGAAATAAAAAAGCTATAAAAAAAGCTATAGTATGATCCTATATATATTATATATACATTTACAATATGCTAAAATAATCAAAACAATTCTAGGAACACGGGTACAACTTAAGAGGTACAAATTACGCACGCGGAACAGTTGTTGCCATTTATCACTCCTTACATCTAATATGAAACTTAAACCTAGATAGGCTGCTAGCTTCAGTGATGTTTTTATCTAGCTTGTTCCATAAAAAGGGTCCAAGATATCTAAGAGAGTGTTTACCACACAATACAGAATTAAATCTAGGAATATCAAAATTTTGGTTTCTAAAATTATATTTCCAAGACTTGGTACTGAAAATGTCACGAATGAAATCGGGAACTAGCCTATATTTAACCTTGTACATGAATATAACTATGTCTTGTAATCTCCTATTTTGTTAATGTCCAACAAACAAAAGCCCTATCCTTGTACATGTTTGGACTTTTTTTGACTGCCGAAAATAAATGTAAAGGTGCCTTCCTCGGGTCTAGAGTCCTTTTTGCACTTTCTCTTTTGGAATTTCACGATTTTTTATTATTAATATTATTATTAACATTATTATTATTATTATTACTATTATTATTATTATTATTACAAGTGATACACGTAAAAGTAAATTATAATTATTTTACACCATGCAGCGCCATAAATTGCCTTAAAAGTAATGATGGGTACTTTGAAACCGATGCGATATTCCATAGGTCTGACCAGTGTAGAGAGCGCAACCCAGGCGTTATGTGGTCATATCTAGAGATGTTACAAATTATACGAGCAGCTGAATTCTGAACACGTTGTAGTTTTCCCAAATGAACTGCAAGTAGTCCGAAAAGAGGGCTATTGCAATAATCAACTCGTCCCATAACAAGTTCATGAAGTAGTGTTTGAGGGGTATTGTTAGATAGATATTTGGTAATTAGTTGTATGTTATGGAGATGGAAATACGCAGTTTTACGGGTCTTATTGATATGTTCCTTCAGATTAAGATTGCCGTCAAACCAAGTTCCGACATTATTTGCACCCGTGACAGGGCTTGGCTTACTCTTGTATCACCGATCATAGGTTGATCAATATTGACTTTAAAAAAGTAAAAACAAAAAAAAAACAAAGAAGGAAAAAAGAAGAAGAAGAAGAAAGGAACGACTAAGAAAAAACTTGTCTAATCCTTTAAAAACACTTAAAATGTCACTACTGCGATCCCATCGAATCATTATCCTAATACGTCCTTCCTAAGTTGAGAGTTAAACAGTTAAACAACAGTTGCCTCAAAAGTACGTGTTTAATTGAGCAAGCACGAGACATGTGGCTTTCCGCATTCCTCGCAAAACACCCTTTTCCTTTGCACCAACGAACTTTTTCATAGTCAGCTCAAGTTTCTTTGACTACCTTCCTATATAGCACATAAATGACAATATTACACTGGTCGATGTTATACCCTGGGTATTGCTTTCTCAGCTCCCATCGCAGAGGACCGTACTTGATTGTCTTCTCCTCATCCTTCTTTCTGGGATTCCCCACCCACGGACAACTAATTTCAACTGCCCAGACTTTCTTTCCCTTATGATCCACAAACCGCGCATCCACTCTGTTAGCTTTGACACAGGTATGGTCAGCGTAAACCGGCACATCCCAATAGGCTTGCGCATCAGGTGACTCGTACATTGCTTTAGGTGTTACTGGCGAGTTCCATGAGGGAACGGAATCCAGCAATTTATGGTCTTTACGCATTTCGAAGAAAAGTATCTTCAACGCGGCATTGTGTCGGTTTAAGTATTTTGATTGAGCTACGGCGGAACACCACGATAAAACATGTGGGAGGGTCTCTGCAGCTCTACCGCACATCCCACACGTTACATCCCCTGGGTGGTTCCGGTTTTATAATATGAAGTATACACTCTGGTCGGTGTTGGCTGTTGGTAGAGCTCCATTACACCAGCAATGGTATGGTACAGACGTCCACTCTCTTAACCAAGCAAAGCATCCGTTTTGACACAGCGCCTCGTCTTGCCATCGAGAGGAAAGCAGATGCCCGTGCCGTATTATTATTATTATTGCCGTATTATTATTATTATTAAAATAAATTATTATTGTTATTATTATTATTATTATTATTATTATTATTATCATCATCATTACTATCACGTTCTTTTATTTTTTTTTTCATGGAATGTTTGGTTGTTAAATCTTTCTTGATTATAGTTTCCCGCGATAAAGTGTTTAACAATAATAATAACTATTGTGAAATTTGCCGTTCGAATACGTCCGATCGCGATTTTTCTCTGTTTGTAAGTTTTATTTTTGTTTGCACTAGGGCAGAAACGTTTTCTTGGGAAGATAAAAACTCGTATTTTAAGGCCAATTTTAGCCCCTTGTCACTTATAGTAAAATTATGTACAAAGGTTATGTTATATTTAACTGCTTTACTGAAAGACTTTTAACAACGCTGTGTTACTTGGGTGAGCAACAAACATTTATCTTTGTTCGTAGCAACACATCCATTAAGGCTGTTTTGAACTCTTATCTGAGTTACGTTAATGATTAACGTCACTGCGTTACCCAGGTAACGGTTGAAAAGTTTATGTTGTGTTTTAAACACTCATTGAGCTTGTTACGATCTGTAAGTCACCTGAAAAGAGTTTTTGCGGTTACCACTTCATTGCTATTCAGCCCAACAGCATGGCAGTCTTTGGCTACCTGTTTAATCTCAGAATAACTAAAACCCTGAGCCGACATGTTCGAAGCTTGGCTGGCTTTAATTCTTAGGCGTTAGTGGGTTGCCATGGCAACTAATCCTAGACAATCACAACCCAGTCTTGTTTAATAATCTAATTATATCGTCACGGTAACGGGTAAACATGTAATGTTTCTTCTTAGCAACGCATTAATTTAGGTTGTTTGTGTGTCTTATAAACGTCATGTTACCTAGGCAACTGATAGAAATCTGTTTTTACCAACTACTTAAGAAAACATATAAATAAATCCTCATTGTCAGTCATAACCTGTACATTATCCAAAAAACAACGAGTTACAAGTTTTGATTTGAAAATGGGCGCTGTCATGAGTAGTTACACCAGTAAAAGGAGGAATAGAAAATTACGACGCCAAATGGTTAAGAAGATTTTCTGTGTTCAAAAAGTCAAGAAGGAAGTTTTATCGGCAGAAATATCCGTGTTATCTTCGATGGAACTGATGAAGCAGATGATGAGGAAAGCTGAGTTAGGAAGTGCGCTCGCTGCTGCTGTAAAGTCAAACGTTAATAGAGAAGCAATTTATAACGCGTCACGCTTCGTTGAAGGGATGAAAATTCCCAGGGCCTCTTCAATGGTGATTATGAAAGAGCTGAGTAAACAGTTGCGACACCTATCAGCGCCAGATCAGGAATCAGAAATGTCCAGAGGAAATCTTGACGAATCCTTCGACGACGGTAGAAAACTTCATGATGGCCGATTTGATCATGAAAGAATAGGGTAAAAACTGAGTTGTGAAGCTAACAGGCACCTGCTTGATGTCCTCAGCTGTTAGTTAGATTATCCTTCGTTGACAGAAAAACTGAAACGTCACTTTTGCTGAGTGATTTTGATATTTAAGACAAATGAGCATATTCAAATCCTTCATTTTTCTAATTGCCCTTCAATTTTTCAGGAAAACGATTTGAAATTTTAGTTATGAACATATGTAAAAAGTTAAAATTTATTTTTATTTGTTTATTGACTTTTGTGCCGGTTAAGACTTCGAAACGTTGCCTTTTTGCGTCATTAATGAGTTTATTGTAAGGGTGTACTATATACCAGGTCCTGTCAACTTCAAACATTACCGAGAAGTGTTGATGATGATGATGACGAACTTTATTCATGTGTCGATGTATTTAGCTGACGCTAATTGGGGACACAACATAAAGATAACGGGCACAATTTGAGAGGTACAAATTACGCAAGCGGAGTAATTGTTGCCATTTATCAGTTCAGTAAGATCCTTACATCTAATATGAAACTTAAACCTAGATAGACTGCTAGCTTCAGTGATGTTTTTATCTAGCTTGTTCCATAAAAAGGGTCCAAGATATCTAAGAGAGTGTTTACCATACAATACAGAATTAAATCTAGGAATATCAGAATTTTGGTTTCTAAAAATGAAATCGGGAACTAGCCTATATTTAACCTTGTACATGAGTATAACTATGTCTTGTAATCTCCTATTTTGTTAATGTCCAACAAAGAAAAGCCCTATCCTTGTACATGTGTGGAGTTTTTTCGACTGCCGAAAATAAATGTAAAGGTGCCTTCCTCGGGTCTAGAGTCCTTTTTGCACTTTCTCTTTTGGAATTTCACGATTTTTTATTATTAATATTATTATTAACATTATTATTATTATTATTATTATTATTATTACAAGTGATACACGTAAAAGTAAATTATAATTATTTTACACTATGCAGCGCCATAAATTGCCTTATATATAATTAAAAGTGATGATGGGTACTTTGAAACCGATGCGATATTCCATAGGTCTGACCAGTGTAGAGAGCGCAACCCAGGCGTTATGTGGTCATATCTAGAGATGCTACAAATTATACGAGCAGCTGAATTCTGAACACGTTGTAGTTTTCCCAAATGAACTGCAGGTAGTCCGAAAAGAAGGCTATTGCAATAATCAACTCGTCCCATAACAAGTTCATGAAGTAGTGTTTGAGGGGTATTGTTAGATAGATATTTGGTAATTAGCAGTATGTTATGGAGATGCAAATACGCAGTTTTACGGGTCTTATTGATATGTTCCTTCAGATTAAGATTGCCGTCAAACCAAGTTCCGACATTATTTGCACCCGTGACAGGGCTTGGCTTACTCTTGTATCACCGATCATAGGCTAGGGTGATCAATATTGACTTTAAAAAAGTAAAAACAAAAAAAAAAAGAAGGAAAAAAGAAGAAGAAGAAGAAAGGAACGACTAAGAAAAAACTTGTCTAATCCTTTAAAAACACTTAAAACGTCACTACTGCGATCCCATCGAATCATTATCCTAATACGTCCTTCCTAAGTTGAGAGTTAAACAGTTAAACAACAGTTGCCTCAAAAGTACGTGTTTAATTGATCAAGCACGAGACATGTGGCTTTCCGCATTCCTCGCAAAACACCCTTTTCCTTTGCACCAACGAACTTTTTCATAGTCAGCTCAAGTTTCTTTGACTACCTTCCTATATAGCACATCAATGACAATATTGCACTGGTCGATGTTATACCATGGGTATTGCTTCCTCAGCTCCCATCGCAGACGCCCGTCCTTGATTGTCTTCTCCTCATCCTTCTTTCCAGGATTCTCCACCCACGGACAACTAATTTCAACTGCCCAGACTTTCTTTCCCTTATGATCCATAAACCGCGCATCCACTCTGTTAGCTTCGACACAAGTATGGTCAGCGTAAACCGGCACATCCCAATAGGCTTGCGCATCAGGTGACTCGTACATTGCTTTAGGTGTTACTGGCGAGTTCCATGAGGGAACGGAATCCACCAATTTATGGTCTTTACGCATTTCGAAGAAAAGTATCTTCAACGCGGCATTGTGTCGGTTTAAGTATTTTGATTGAGCTACGGCGGAACACCACGATAAAACATGTTGGAGGGTCTCTGCAGCTCTACCGCACATCCTACACCTTACATCCCCTGGGTGGTTCCGGTTTTATAATATGAAGTATACACTCTGGTCGGTGTTGGCTGCTCGTAGAGCTCCATTACACCAGCAATGGTATGGTACAGACGTCCACTCTCTTAACCAAGCAAAGCATCCGTTTTGACACAGCGCCTCGTCTTGCCATCGAGAGGAAAGCAGATGCCTGTGCCGTATTATTATTATTATTATTGTTATTATTATTATTATTACTATCATCATTATTATCACGTTCTTTTATTTTTTTTTCATGACATGTTTGGTTGTTAAATCTTTCTTGATTATAGTTTCCCGCGATAAAGTGTTTAACAATAATAATAACTATTGTGAAATTTGCCGTTCGAATACTTCCGATCGCGATTTTTCTCTGTTTGTAAGTTTTATTTTTGTTTGCACTTGGGCAGAAACGTGTTCTTGGGAAGATAACAACTCGTATTTTAAGGCCAATTTTAGCCCCTTGTCACTTATAGTAAAATTATGTACAAAGGTTATGTTATATTTAACTGCTTTACTGAAAGACTTTTAACAGCGCTGTGTTACTTGGGTGAGCAACAAACATTTATTTTTGTTCGTAGCAACACATCCATTAAGGCTGTTTTGAACTCTTATCTGAGTTACGTTAATGATTAACGTCACTGCGGTACCCAGGTAACGGTTGAAAAGTTTATGTTGTGTTTTAAACACTCATTGAGCTTGTTACGATCTGTAAGTCACCTGAAAAGAGTTTTTGCGGTTACCACTTCATTGCTATTCAGCCCAACAGCATGGCAGTCTTTGGCTACCTGTTTAATCTCAGAATAACTAAAACCCTGGGCCGACATGTTCGAAGCTTGGCTGGCTTTAATTCTTAGGCGTTAGTGGGTTGCCATGGCAACTAATCCTAGACAATCACAACCCAGTCTTGTTTAATAATCTAATTATATCGTCACGGTAACGGGTAAACATGTAATGTTTCTTCTTAGCAACGCATTAATTAAGGTTGTTTGTGTGTCTTATCAACGTCATGTTACCTAGGCAACTGATAGAAATCTGTTTTTACCAACTACTTAAGAAAACATATAAATAAATCTTCATTATCAGTAATAAACTGTACATTATCCAAAAAACAACGGGTTACAAGTTTTGATTTGAAAATGGGCGCTGTCATGAGTAGTTACACCAGTAAAAGGAGGAATAGAAAATTACGACGCCAAATGGTTAAGAAGATTTTCTGTGTTCAAAAAGTCAAGAAGGAAGTTTTATCGGCAGAAATATCCGTGTTATCTTCGATGGAACTGATGAAGCAGATGATGAGGAAAGCTGAGTTAGGAAGTGCGCTCGCTGCTGCTGTAAAGTCAAACGTTAATAGAGAAGCAATTTATAACGCGTCACGCTTCGTTGAAGGGATGAAAATTCCCAGGGCCTCTTCGATGGTGATTATGAAAGAGCTGAGTAAACAGTTGCGACACCTATCAGCGCCAGATCAGGAATCAGAAATGTCCAGAGGAAATCTTGACGAATCCTTCGACGACGGTAGAAAACTTCATGAGGCGCAGATGGCCGATTTGATCATGAAAGAATAGGGTAAAAACTGAGTTGTGAAGCTAACAGGCACCTGCTTGATGTCCTCAGCTGTTAGTTAGATTATCCTTCGTTGACAGAAAAACTGAAACTTCACTTTTGCTGAGTGATTTGATATTTAAGGCAAATGAGCATATTCAAATCCTTCATTTTTTCTAATTGCCCTTCAATTTTTCAGGAAAACGATTTGAAATTTTAGTTATGAACATATGTAAAAAGTTAAAATTTATTTTTATTTGTTTATTGACTTTTGTGCCGGTTAAGACTTCGAAACGTTGCCTTTTTGCGTCATTAATGAGTTTATTGTGAGGGTGTACTATATACCAGGTCCTGTCAACTTCAAACATCACCGAGAAGTGTTGATGATGATGATGATGAACTTTATTCACGTGTCGATGTATTTAGCTGACGCTAATTGGGGACACAACATAAAGATAAAATAAATAATGAATAATATGATAAATAAAAGATAAGAAATAAAAAAGCTATAAAAAAAGCTATAGTATGATCCTATATATATTATATATACATTTACAATATGCTAAAATAATCAAAACAATTCTAGGAACACGGGCACAACTTAAGAGGTACAAATTACGCAAGCGGAGTAATTGTTGCCATTTATCAGTTCAGTAAGATCCTTACATCTAATATGAAACTTAAACCTAGATAGGCTGCTAGCTTCAGTGATGTTTTTATCTAGCTTGTTCCATAAAAAGGGTCCAAGATATCTAAGAGAGTGTTTACCATACAATACAGAATTAAATCTAGGAATATCAAAATTTTGGTTTCTAAAATTATATTTCCAAGACTTGGTACTGAAAATGTCACAAATGAAATCGGCAACTAGCCTATATTTAACCTTGTACATGAGTATAACTATGTCTTGTAATCTCCTATTTTGTTTAATGTCCAACAAACAAAAGCCCTATCCTTGTACATGTTTGGACTTTTTTTCGACTGCCGAAAATAAATGTAAAGGTGCCTTCCTCGGGTCTAGAGTCTTTTTTGCACTTTCTCTTTTGGAATTTCACGATTTTTTATTATTATTAATATTATTATTATTTTTATTACAAGTGATACACGCAAAAGTAAATTATAATTATTTTACACCATAAATTGCCTTAAAAGTAATGATGGGTACTTTGAAACCGATGCGATATTCCATAGGTCTGACCTGTGTAGAGAGCGCAACCCAGGCGTTATGTGGTCATATCTAGAGATGTTACAAATTATACGAGCAGCTGAATTCTGAACACGTTGTAGTTTTCCGAAATGAACTGCAGGTAGTCCGAAAAGAGGGCTATTGCAATAATCAACTCGTCCCATAACAAGTTCATGAAATAGTGTTTGAGGGGTATTGTGAGATAGATATTTCGTAATTAGTTGTATGTTATGGAGATCGAAACACGCATTTTTACGGGTCTTATTGATATGTTCCTTCAGATTAAGATTGCCGTCAAACCAAGTTCCGACATTATTTGCACCCGTGACAGGGCTTGGCTTACTCTTGTATCACCGATCATAGGCTAGGGTGATCAATATTGACTTTAAAAAAGTAAAAACAAAAAAAAAAAAAAGAAGGAAAAAAGAAGAAGAAGAAGAAAGGAACGACTAAGAAAAAACTTGTCTAATCCTTTAAAAACACTTAAAACGTCACTACTGCGATCCCATCGAATCATTATCCTAATACGTCCTTCCTAAGTTGAGAGTTAAACAGTTAAACAACAGTTGCCTCAAAAGTACGTGTTTAATTGATCAAGCACGAGACATGTGGCTTTCCGCATTCCTCGCAAAACACCCTTTTCCTTTGCACCAACGAACTTTTTCATAGTCAGGCTCAAGTTTCTTTGACTACCTTCCTATATAGCACATAAATGACAATATTGCACTGGTCGATGTTATACCCTGGGTATTGCTTCCTCAGCTCCCATCGCAGAGGCCCGTCCTTGATTGTCTTCTCCTCATCCCTCTTTCCGGGATTCTCCACCCACGGACAACTAATTTCAATTGCCCAGACTTTCTTTCCCTTATGATCCATAAACCGCGCATCCACTCTGTTAGCTTTGACACAGGTACGGTCAGCGTAAACCGGCACATCCCAATAGACTTGCACCTCAGGTGACTCGTACATTGGTTTAGGGTGTTACTGGCGAGTTCCATGAGGGAACGGAATCCACCAATTTATGGTCTTTACGCATTTCGAAGAAAAGTATCTTCAACGCGGCATTGTGTCGGTTTAAGTATTTTGATTGAGCTACGGCGGAACACCACGATAAAACATGTGGCAGGGTCTCTGCAGCTCTACCGCACATCCTACATGTCACATCCCTTGGATGGTTCCTCTCTTATATGAAGTATACACTCTGGTAGGTGTTGGCTGTTGGTAGAGCTCCCTTTCACCAGCAATGGTATGGTTAGGTGAAGACGTCCACTCTCTTAACCAAGTAAAGCATAAGTCTCGACACAGCGCCTCGTCTTGCCATCGAGAGGAAAGCAGATGCCCGTGCCGTATTATTATTATCATTATCATTATTATTATCATTTTTATTATTATTATTATTATTATTATTATTATTATTATTATCACAATCTTTTTTTCTTAAGTGACATTCTGCTTGTTAAATCTTTATCGATTATAATTTTATCCGATAAGTGTCTAACGATAGTAATGATTATTGTGAAGTTTGCCGTTCTCTTGTAGAATAATTTTTTTTGTTTGTAAGTTTTATTTCTGTTTGCACTAGGGCAGAAAAGTTTTCTTGGGTGGATAAAAACGCGTATTTTAAGGCCAATTTTAGCCCCTTGTTATTTGTGGTAAAATTATTTAGAAGCTTATCTTGTACTTCACTGCTTTACTGAAAGACTTTTTATTTAAAGACGCTGTGTTACTTGGGTGAGCAAAAAACATTTATCTTTGTTCATACCAACACATCCATTAAGGATGTTTTGAACTCCGACTTACGTTAATGATTAACGTCACTGCGTTACCCAGGTAACGGATAAAAGGTTTATGTTGTGTTCTAAACACACCTTCAGCTTGTTACGAATTGTAAGTCACCTGAAAAGAGTTTTCGCAGTTACCACCACATTGCTATCCAGCCTAACAACATCATGGGCAGCCTTTGACTACCTGTTTAATCTCAGAATTACTTAAACTCTGGGCTGACATGTGCGAAGCTTGGTTGGCTCTAATTCTTAGGGTAAGTGAGTTGCCATAGCAACTAATCCGAGACAATAACATTCCGACCTTGTTTTCCAAGGTCAGTATTTTGTCACGGTAACGGACAAACATGTTATGTTTCTCCATAGCGACGCACAAATTTAGGTTGTTTGTGAGCCCTATGAGCCGACATGTTAAAAGCTTGGTTGGCTCTAATTGTAAGGTAGTAGTGAGTTGCCATAACAACTAATCTTAGACAATCACAACCCCGTCTTGTTTAATAATTTGAGTATATCGTCACGGAAACGGACAAACATGTTATTTTTCTTCTTAGCAACGCATAAATTAAGTTGTTTGTTAGTCTTATTAACGTCACGTTACCTGGGCAACTGACAGAAATCTGTTTTTACCAACTACTTAAGAAAACATATAAATAAATCCTCATTATCAGTCATAAACTGTACATTATCCAAAAAACGAGTTACAAGTTTTGATTTGAAAATGGGTGCTGTCATGAGTAGTTACACCAGTAAACGGAGGAATAGAAAATTACGACGCCAAATGGTTAAGAAGATCTTCTGTGTTCAAAAAGTCAAGAAGGAAGTTTTATCGGCAGAAATACCAGTGGTATCTTCAAAGCAGATGACGAGGAAAGAGTTAGGAAGCGCCCTCCCTGCCGCTGCAAAGTCAAACGTTAATAGAGAAGCAATTCATAACGAGTCTTTCGTTGAAGGGATGAGAATTCCCAAGGCCTCTTCAATGGTGATTATGAAAGAGCTGGGTAAACAGTTGCGACACCTGTCAGCGCCAGATCAGGAATCAGAAATGTCCAGTGGGAACCTTGACGAATCCTTCGACGATGGTAGAAAACTTCATGACTGAGGCGCCGATGTCCGATGATGATCATGAAAAAATAGGGTAAAAACTGAATTGTGAAGCTAGCAGGCGCCTGATCAATGTGCTCAGCTGTTAGATGATCCTTCGTTGACTTAAAAAACTGAAACTTCGCGTCTTTTCTAAGTCAATTCAGAGCATTCAAATCCTTTATTCTTCCTAATTGCCCTTCATTTTTTTCACGAAATGAATTGAAATTATCTTAAAATTTAAACTTATTTTTTTATTTGTTTATTGACCTTTGTGGTCAAGTCTTTGAAACTCTGCTATTTTTGTGTCATTGGTTTGTTCTGAGGGTGTTTTGTATACCAGGTCCTGACAAACATGAGTAAGTAAGTAGCTTATTTATACACGTAAACCCCTAAGAGTTAACAAAAATTCATACAGACGTGTACGTGAAGAAAAAAAATATATAAAAATCTGTAACTAAAGCAAAAAAACTGTAACTGCTTAAGAACTAATCTCTATTACACAAAAAGTGTCATTATATAAAAATCTATCGTTTAAAAAAGAGCTACAATTTGACATGAACATTCACAAAAAAGTCACGAGCTATGATAGCAAGGAATAAAATAGATTGCAGAATAGTAATAATGATAAAATAGCCTAATAACATATGCAAGACAGAAACTAGTATAAAGATTCTAAATTGAACTTTTGAGGAGCCTTTTCAAACACATTAAGATTATTGGAGTTTCTAATGTATAGCGGTCATTCCACCGCCTCCTAGCTATAAATGAAAAGGATTTATGCATCCACTCAGTACTTCCCTTACCCCTTAGATTATAACATACATCCCTTAAATTCAGAAAATCGGCAATGTACTTTGGACCTATTGAGTTAAGACATTTGTAAATCAACACCACTGAGAGCTTGGTAATAACGACGGTCTTTTAAAGTATTCATGCCTATGAAGGGGTGGCGAATGGTACCTCGAAAGACGTAGGACTCGGAAAATTTTAACAGGATCTCGAAATCTCGGAAGCGTTTTTGATAAGTCTCGAAGTCTCTTTTTTGCATGGTTTGTTTTTACTTTTTTTGAGTTTCGAAACTTTTTACCAAAGAGTCTCGGACTCGGATTTTTAACTAGGGTCTCGGCGTCTCGGCGAGTCTCGGATTTTACCATTCGCCACCCCTCTATGAGATTCAGTAAGCTTTCGTAACTTTCATTCTTAGTTCTAAATAGAGTTCTGAAGTTATAATAGGTAGCTATAGCATCTTCGAGTCCATTGCTTTGTACCAAGACCAACTAAAACTGCATTACAATATTCTAAATGCGGAACTATAGAAACCTTTTATACTGGAGAATCATATCAATCAATCAAACGTTTAGGAGCTGAGGTCTTGGAATAAATTCTCTGGAACTGTGCCGAAATCTTCCTATCCAATGTAACGTTACTCCTAGAATCTTGAGGGTAGGTTTCACTTCGATCTCCATCCCGTTCAG
>OZ037776.1:4413835-4428835 GCA_964035525.1 Porites cylindrica
GGTGGACTGTCCAATCAAAATCATCTTGAGTATCTTGAGTGAAATCGCACGGCGTCCCACAGTCAAAGTTACAATACACTATTAAAAAAAGGAAAAAAATTGTTAAAACAATTAGACAATGTTTTATATGGCATATCCATAAACGTTTTTTACGTTAATTATTGCCCTATTAACTGGTAAGAAGTTAAGATTGGAAATCGATTATTTTTTTCAGTTTGGCTCTTAGATATCTAGAAAATTGAAACTTCTCTAATTTCAACGCAGTAAGGGTTATAAAGTTAGGAAAAAACTGCGACCAGTCGTATTTTTTGGGGGAGGGGGGTGATGATCGCAAGCCACTTCGGGGAAGCCCTGCTCTCCCAACCCCTGCATCTCTCGAACAAAAGCTCACTAGGAACTCTCTGATCAGATTGAATAGGAGCACCCAATGGATCTCTTCCTCAAAATATCTGTTCTTTAGGCAAATATTTGCTGGCTGGGAGATTTAGAAAAAATAATATGTCCTTGAAAGGAAAGTGTTGCTAGGATATAGATAATTGAGGGTGTATAAGGGGATGCTATTTGTCAGAAACCTTTCCCCCATTGAAGGGCTGAATTTTGCACCTATGACCACACCCAAACTGGCCAGTAATGTGTGGACATACGTCTGCTGGGAGTCCTGTCAGTTTTCAGGTTGTAGGTGCACCTTGCTGGCTGGGAACTCTTCCATCAGTCTTGCTGGGAGTGAGGAACTGATAAATTTTTCCCAGCAATCTCCCAAAATGTTTAAAATGGTTTCAGAAAGCTTTATTCATGCTTTGTTGTTGTTTTTGGGTCTTTTTCTCAAAATTTCCCTCTCGGTGTCCCTGATTGAATAAAGGCAAAGCTTCCTAGCCTCCAACGCCCTTAACGATGCAGAACTTTAGAAACACGGATATCATAATATGATAATTTCGAAAAAGATTATTAATATTTAGCATGTTATTATAGACTGCGAGTTTTATCAACTGGATTGATAAGGTAGATTGGCGAATACGCCAACGTAGAGAGAGATAACAACAACAACAACAACGACAACAATAACCTTTATTTGCATGACTATCATTACCTACAGTATTGCAAAAGGTAATGATATCAATAACAGATAATCAAGTGACATAATTCTTACATGACAGTAGACTGTGACGCAAATTATTCAATAATGAGATATAATTTGTCAATCGTAAATTATGATAACTATCTTCGGAGTTCATCAGTTTAATCGCCAGGTCCGAGTAAGGTAACTGTAGAGGGTATTATGGAATTAAGAACTTTTCATTTGAGCGAAACATTCATTTCTAGGAGTAAAATATTTTGGGCAAAAGTAGAGAAAGTGAATTTCATCTTCCATTTCATTGGAATCACAAACGGGACATAACCTTTTGTCGCGAGGAGTTTGGTTTTCTCAGTTCCAGTCTAGATCATAAGTTTATTATTGTTTACGCATAATTTTACTAAAGCCTTCCTATCAGTTGTTGGAGCTATGTTATTGCATGGTGGTAGGAACATTGTAATGTGAAAAATAGGAATAAATTAGTTGAATGAAAAGTATTTGCTGATTCCGAGGGGATAAAGAGTGGCGGTAAAAAATACAAGTTTTTTGCTCTAGATTTTTGCGACTTTCCGTATTGCCTTGACGAAGAGAAAATAAGAGTCTACATGCAGTCTTAAGATCGTTAACCACAAGTCCACTGTGCATGGCTTCCTTTCTTCTCAGTCTAAGCAAGGGAGGTGATCAAGGGTTTTAGCGCCCTTTCCCGAGCTTTTTCGCGTTTCGGGGGACTTCCCGTTCCTTCTTTTCCCCCTTTTCATGGGCTAGTCACAATCACAGCAGAAACGTTTGTCATCAACCTAGTTTTTAATCGATGTTAGTCAAGACTTACATGAAAGTCTAGCCTACAAATGCGCTTTCTGCCCCTTCAGTTCGAGGGATAATCTTAATTTGGTTTTCCTAGTTATAACAGTTCAAGGCACCCGTCTCTGATAATCCTGCCGTACGAAAAAGGTGTCCGCAATGGAGATCGTCCCTTCATGCACCACGCCCCTCAAAATTACGAGAACTCACCTGTTTTCGCCGGAGCCCCATCTGAGGGAGACGAAGGGACTGGGAAGAGACAGACAAGTTAATGTTAATATTAATATTTAATAATCCAGAAAAAAAAAATTAGTCTGCGCCAGTTAATTTTTTCTGGTTAGTTTTTGAAGAACGCGCGAGGGGAACGTACGGACGAGTGCGTCCTCGTAATCTCTTCTTTATCCCTAAAAATAGCCCTCTGCTTCGAACACTAATAACACTCTCCCGTGAAAAAACTAGCACTATTTTGCAAGACTATATAAGGTAAGAAAGTAGCCTGATCCCACAAACCTAAGGCCCTGCGTGGGAGGCAACCTCGTCCCAGTGTTCTCTCCTTCTGGGAACGAGGTTGCGTGGGAGGTTTTGGAAATAAGGCCTTTTTTGTCTTAAGGCTTAATCTGGAGGGGACCAAAACGTTATTCTTTGTAAGTTTAATTGTCTAGGCTAATGAACTTGAAAGGTTACAAATAATGCTTTGAATCAGAGTGAATCGGATCTCCAGTCTGGGTGCGGGAGACAGTGGAAACATGCAAATGTAGTTCACACTGCAAGAGCCAAGTTTATGGAAGAAATCCTGGTAGGAATATATTTAATGGGGACACGCTACTGTCGCCTGATACTTTTATTGGTTATCAAATATTTCATGAAAAGAAAATTAATTGTTTGCTCTTATTTTGGCACTGGCGATAGTTAAAAAAAAGAGTGATCGATAGATCTAAGCCCACATACAGCTTTGTTGAAAGGTATATCTATTGTGGCTCTCGGCTAAAATCCAGAACCTGACCAACGTCCAACGTGTTTGCACGTCCGATTCTTTGCTCTCTATCTTAGTTGGTATCTTCCATTTTATTGCTGTCAGCTATGCTGTGCACAAATTAACCTAAATATCAAGCCCTCCTTAGGAACAGGGACGGAGATTTTAACGGGAGAAGGCTTTTCAAGATCTCTCCTCTCTACCCCAACCTTCCTAGGTAATAAAGTCGCTCAACTATGAAACATACGGTATGTTCATTGAATAAGAAAGTTGACGGAAAGGCTTTGAAATGACATATCTTTAAAGCCTGTCCCAGGCGATCAGATAGTAGAGCGCGGGAGAAAAATTCACGAAAAAAAAAAATTTTCCCCTCGTTTCACTCCCCCCCCGTTTTTCCAGTGTACGATTTAACTCGCTCCCCACCATCTGACTGCCGCGCCCTACTATGTGAGCGCCTGGAACAAGCTCGACATGTCTTTTCCTACTGTGTTTGATGTTGAAATACGGTTTCCAGAAATCAAAACTCAGCGAACAGGAGCCCGGGACAGGAGGGAAGTAAGGTGAAGCCAGCAGACGCTGATTTTGAGAAAGTCCCTTCACTAACTTTTCACATTTTTAAGCTTTCGTATAAATTCCCGTTGGGGGCCATATTATGTACTACTTTTATACAATGTTTGCATCCCTTCGTAAAAGGCTTCATGAGGTCCTGCCGCAGGCTGCAACTTGCATTCCATCAAAATCTCAAGACAAGCTATCTAAAATCTAGTTCCTCAACAAAACTCGCTATCTTTTTGCTATTTTAGAGTTTGAGCGGATAGTGCATAGCTATCTCTGTCCTAGTTTTGAGCTAACTATTATATATCTGCCAGGTAGTTAGGAGATAGATAGAGTATCTTAAAACTAACTACCTATGTAGATAGCAAAAAGATAGCCTAACCAACTACTATCTCAGCTATCTGAAGACTATCTTCACTTGAGTTAGTTAAAAGCTAGGCTATCTGATTTCTATTTTCATGTTGTAAAGTTAAACTCTCTACTATCTTAGTTCTAACTTAGTGGTAGATAGTAAAAAGATATCTTAAAGCTATCCATAGTCCATAAAGCCATTTAATATGCTATCCAAAATCTATCTTGGAATAGATAGTGAAAAGTTAGGCTATTTGAAAGCTATCTGTTTCTCATGAAGCACTCGATAACCTATCTTAAAACTATCTTGGACATAGGTAGTGAAAAGATAGGCTCAAAGCTACCAATATTAACTATAATATGGCACTTCTCAAAGTCGGCAAATAGGACTGTAATAACATAGGGTATCCTTACTAAGCCGACCATTTCTATAGCAAATTATTGTAAATTCTATCAAAAAATAATTTGTCACGGTTAGTCTGGCAATGCTCACTTATTTTATAGACAGCAAGCTCGATTAATCAAGACTAGCACTGTATTTTAAACTTAATGTAAGACTGACACGACTTTATATATTAGTGCTTGACAAAACCAGTAAATTCTATAAACGTCACAGAGAATCACATCATCCACACCACAATTTCTCGATAAAGGCTTGCTTTGATTATTTCTTTTTTTGTTTCAGTTCCTACATGTGCAGTACCAACATTACCATGTAATAGTGAATTAACAGCCATTTGCGAACATTTTCCTTTTAAAAGCGTTTTGCTCAGTTGTGTGTTGGACGACTGCAATAATAAATTATCGTTCCTAGCTCGATCACCTTCCACACGACACGATTATTCTGTTAGCTAGTGCAATATGAATCTTGGTCAATCGCGCGTGACTCATTTTAAGAAGGCCTGCTTTTTCAAAATAATACCTGAATCTCCCTTTTGTGATCGCAGATGATCAAGGTGAACCGCTTTCTTTAGGCTGAAAATAGAAATATTCCAGTACAAGAAGAGGATGCCTGAGGATCGAGTTCACAGCATTCCTGAGTCTCTACGTTGAATCGATGACACGAATGCAAAATCAAGGGCGCTTTCCATTCAAAAACAAGACCCTACGGAGCGTACACTTCGGCGTCGTGGTTGTGGAACTACACAATTAATTGTAAATGCCGAGGAATAGTAAGAAATCAAATATGGTAAGAGTAAGGTGTTAATTTGTGAAATTATGGGATTTGTCAGGATATTCTGAAAAGAGAAACATCCAAAAGGCGTACTTGCCAAAAACTAGCATTTCGGGACAAATTGTCTCCGAGATATTAGCCCAGTTATGCTCTGATGACTCCAAACAAATCCTTTTAAAAAAACAATTCTCTATTTTTCTTAATCACATCAGGCTTCAAAACAGCACAGCAGTCTCATGTACTGATTAAAGATATGTAAGGCATAGGTAAGGAGCCAATTACGTTGAGCATGGAATTGGCTAAAACTCAAAGTCACGAGTTCGAATGTTTTGAGGATAATTATTCACTGACTATCAGCACGCAGGGATGTCGGATTAACACGAGTAAGTTTAACACCAAAGGAACAAAGCCTTTACAGAGCTTTAAAATACAGCATCACCAACACAAACTTGACTTGCACTTTGAGTAAAACTAAACAGCCTCTACCAATAATAACAAACTCTCACTCGAACTTCAGATATGTTACGGCTTCCGCGAACTTGTAAACACAGAACCTGAAAATCGACCTTCGTCACGCTTGACTAAACACAGCAGTCCAGCTCGTGGGAAAAAAACTTAGTTCGTCAAAAGAACTCGCTTGGAACTTGTATACCGTTTGACATAAGGTTCTAGAAAATACTAAACAGGCGAATAGTAGTAGCTTTTCGACATATTTTATGATTTCAGTAACTGATGCAAAACTGCTGACTCATGCTGAAATGTAAACATGCCCTAATTAATTATTCTTGGATAATCCAAAAACGTAGAGAACGTTCGAGAAAGTCACGCAACGCATGAAAGCAATTTTACTACGTAACACTCAACAAAGACAAAATGTCTTTGTGCAGCATTTTGTAACTTTAAATTCATCATAAAACAGTTCGAAAGGAGGGCTCGATCGTGAAATGTTTTTCAACACTCGAAGAGAAATTTCGTGTCTCTGCGCGGCCATGAAATATCCTCTATTTATTCCTCGAGTAATTAAAGACTAAACTCGAAGTGATCTCAAGATATCACGAAGTATTCCGGTCTCATTTCGTGATATAGTTGAAACAAGCCGAAAAGTCACTAACTTGCACGCCCAATTTTGTCCCGGAAACTAGTACATCATTTCATAACTATTTTTCATATCCCAAACTACCTTGGGTCGCAGTAGTGCAGTCGGCTAATCCCTCAATTTAGAGTCTCCTCTGATCTGACGGGTCACACAGGTGAGTCGGTTTAAACCCCGGAAAAACCAAAATAATAATTCTTTCTTCCTCGAAAAAGTTAAAGAATAAATCAAAGAAATCGAAGAGATCTCGAGATATCTCGAACTAATTCGGCTCTCACTTCGTCAAATAGCCGAATAGAACCGAAAACCTACATACTTTGCTTGCCCAATCTTGTCAAAAAATTGCAACTTTGATACATTCCTGAACGTCGCGAATCCTTTACTTCGCGCTCCGCCGAAGTAAAAATTTGAAATTTCGGAAACTTCACGTGCTCAATGGAACGGTACATTCCGGCTGCACAGACTCGACCCAGGCCACCGCGCGTTTTGTTATTGTGGCCTCTCAGCACACCACAGGCTCTGTGATCAAGTATTTTTTCAGCAGGGGAGGGTGGCTTTGGGTAAATGATGTATCTGTCCCCAGAAAGGTCACCCCAGGACTCCCGGGATGGAATTTTTTTGTACAGTGCCCAGGCCTCATTCTCTTGGACGCGCGTTGACCTGGCCCGGCTGCTTCGGTGAGCATATTCTCGGTCTGTTTGGATTATATCCTTCGAGTTTGTCAAAGTCTGTGGGGTTCGTTTCTCTATCTGGGAAAGCTTCATTGGTTTCTATTTCTGCTACTATCCTATTTCTACAATCCTGGCATGTTTATTTTTCGTTGGAGTTCGAATTTCGTGGAAAAAGTTGTGTTGAATGAGAGCATGTCGGCGAAAATGGCATCTCGTGTTTCCTACCTTGTCTATTACTAATGTATATAGAGTGAATTTGAACAAATTATTGCAAATTATCACGAAACTTCTTTGGAGCAATAAGGACAACAACAATTAACTGAAGAGTAAGTTTCATTGATCTTTATTTAGTATTTCCTAGAAATTTTAGGATGGTATTTTTACCCCATACAAACACTGTAATTTTACTGGAACCTTACTGTGCTACTATAACAGAGCCTGGGTTACCTGTGGTAAAGGTAAATAATTCAAGTGAATTGAAGCGATACGTTTCTCAGAATATTCGAACGATTCGAAGCAATTCCTGGAACTGTACGGTAAATAAATTCGGTGTTTTAGCCAATTTGTATTCAGCCAGGCTTTGTTGTATTCATTTCAGCTTAATTGATAAATTGCTTTAGTTAAATATCGTCGACAGGTTTCGAACAAATAATACGCGCACGCTGATTCTCACGAAATGTTATACAACTGTAGCTTGATTTCACACACTTTTTCACCTACGTGTCGTGTTGCGTCAGTTCTTTGACACTGTTAATGGCAAATATCAAAAATCGAAAAAAATTGCAACTGATTCAAACTATTTGAGATGTCATGCTTTACTCACAGCACCTCACTTTCCATTGGAAACTACTTGGTCCTGTAAGCAGGATAGAAAAAAGCGGTACTGGGGACGACAATTTTGGCAAATGGAAAGGGACATTTCGGTCCTACCGACCGAAATGACCAGACCGGTCACTGTGGACCACCTTCAAAGCTGGTCCCGAATATTCCGGTCGGACCAAACCGAAATGGTCCGTTCCATTTGATGTACCAACCGAAATTACCGGAATTTTGGGTTGAATGGAAAGCGCCCTTTAACTCCACGATATCATCTACCAATCCTCTCTTGCATTTACCCATTCGGAATTTTTTTCTCCGCTTGCATGTCCTTGATAACCGAACTTTTCCTTTTTCTCAGCTATTTTGTTACTTTTTGGTTTCAATTGAGAAGATTCATAACTCATATCTTTAAGCGTGATGAGCGCAAACAAGCAGTAGTTGACTCTCTGATGCGGTACGTGACGACGGAAATACCGTTGACTGCCTTTCATCCGGGTCTTCGGTCGTTAAAAAAATTGCGCGAAAACACAAATCGCCTTTCATTCTTCGGCCGTTGGAAGTAACCGTTGAAGTCGTGGGTCCGTTGAACGACGGTCTATTCATTGTGGAGAGAGGATATCAAACTGAGGATTTACTCACTTCTTTAAGGTTTGTGTATAATTCACCTTCTATTGCTTTAGTCGGTTTAGTCGTAACGTGTGGGTCCTTGTTCGTTTTAAATTTTTCTTGAAGCTGTACCAACCTTTAGTGTGACATTCAGTACAACTGTGAGCCAACCGGCAAACAGCCCACTGATCGCGCTTGTCTTAAACGCTAAGAATACCTATTAAAGTTTGTTCATTTTTGAAAGTCCTATGGGAAACGTATTCTTTGGCACAACTATCCGTGAATGATCATAAATAGGATTTTTTTTAAAAGAAGATTGTCACAATTATCAAGAGGATTTTTGGCTGATAATGATCGAAAAAAAGGGTAAGATAAATAAGCTTGGTGGTTATTGTTCCATTCAGTGACTGATACAGTTTTTTTATAAGCGTATTTTATAATTCCTTACTTTATGTTTCGTTACTTTTTTGAATGAAAAAACGATCGATGTAAAGTGACCCTCAAGTTTCCGGAGCTTAACCTGTGGTTTTTACGAAAAGTCTTGGCCGGTGCTTCTGGAATGCGCCGCCTTTTCCCCTGAGATAGGATAAGCAAATATTTGGAAGCACGGATTTGTCTTACTGCAAACAATTAAGTAAAAGTTGTTTGTGTTTGGTTTTAGACGATTTTAAATTTATTTTCTTTCATTACTAGCTTTAACTGTTCTTCTGTATTACCCATGTAAAGACAAACGGATTTAAGGGCAAATCGGGTTTATGGCTCATCTTGGATAGATCCGCGATATTGAAGTAGTGGCCGAGAAATTAAAATAAAAAAAAAACAATTAATACCGTATAGAACTCCTTGATGGCATAACTTTGTTCTTTTAATTGGCATATTTGTTAACCTTTAATATTTATGTCCTCTTTGCAGAGCAAAAGGAAAAGGCAGTTGGATCAAAGGTTTCCGATGTAAAGAAGGTGCTGTGGATAAAAGGAAGTGGCGCAGACTGCAGCTGAGTTAATCTTAGAGTTGTATTTCAGTTGTATCTCGGTACGTGTGCGCGTACAATTTTATTTTGAGCGCGCGCATTATTTGTTTATTTATTTAATTGACGTGTACATTTTAACGTTTTAATTTTACTTTGCGTTATTTTCCTCACTTATACATTGTCCGTGACTGTGCTCACATGGTGGGTGGCTCCTCCTAAAATGTTCTGCAATTGGTATAGGAATTAATGGAGCCGAAACCAATTGTGGAATTGCACGCATTTTAGGCATCCTACTGATGAACAGTTGCGACGCGTAGATATATATCTTTTTAGCGACTAAGATGATTTGCAGTCTGTCTACTTTGAATTATCTAAAATTAAATTATTAAGTTGTATCATATGTGATGTGAACTTTGAACAGCTTGTGACGGAACTTAAATCATTATTGATGAAAATGGAATCCTTTGCCGTAGGCTACAGGTAACAGTCAAGTATATTTCAATATAATATGACTTGCATTATCGTGTTTAAAAATATAATGTTTATTTTTAAAAGGTTTGAGGTAAAACTATGATTTGTCACTAAGATGGATCAACTTATATTACGCCGCGTCTATCTAATTCTTATCCTCGCAACCACTGTAGCTGATCAAAAAACTATGTTAAATGCTATCCAATAACTACGTTTCAGCCAAGATTAGACATCTAGTTTATTGCTTTCCAAACACTAGTTTTTAGTTATCAGACCGCCATCTAGTTTATTGCTATCCAAACACTGAGTTTTTAGTTATCAGACATCTAGTTTATTGCTATCCAAACACTAGTTTTTAGATATCATACATCTAGTTTATTGCTATGCAAAGGCTAGTTTTTAGTTATCAGACATCTAGTTTAAGGCTATCCAAACACTAGTTTTTAGCTACCAGACATCTAGTTTTACTCTATCTTATGTGTATCCAAAAGCTAACTATTGCAGCGATGTAAAAATTTCCTTTTTAAGATAGTATTTAGATAGCCTATCTGCATGGTCCCAAATAACTAGAAATTAGTTATTATTAAGTTAGGCTTAAGATAGTAATTAGTTATTAGTGGCTACAGGCCATGAAGATAGGAATAAACTAGAAACGAGATAGCTTGTAGATAGTTTCATTAACTAGAAAAAAGATAGTGTCTCATTTCGTAAGGGGTAGCAGGAACTGTTTGCATTTTCTCAGCTAGTTATCTTAAGTAACAGTTCAAGGTGAAGGATTAGTGTAAACTCATTTCATCGTTGGTAACGAATGCATGAAGTTTTTTAACACTTTATCTGTTTTACTTACCTGGTCTTATTAACACGTTTCCTTTGCCAGGTGAAACGAAAACTGATAAAGAACAAACAAGTGTTGCCAAGCTTAGAGTTAAAGCACTAAGCGCCATGACTGACAACTACACTGGACCCTCTTCCCCTGTTTCGTGATTGAAGGAGTAAAGTGTTTTCTATTTTATATGCAATCTAATAAAATGACCTCGAGAATTTAAGTTCGTATTACATTACCTTGTATTTCCTGCTGAGTGACTAACATTTGAGACGTTGTGTCAAATGACCCGCGGTTTAGACGATGTGATTTGCCCGGGGGAAAGGGGGAAAGCGGTAGACCATCAAGATACACTCCTGACAAAATGTCCCGGAGGGGGGGTACTCGAGAAATATTTGGGTAGAGGTGAGCTGCTTTGAAACCCTGACTCTAATTAATTAGGAAAAAACAATCCTTAAATGCATACCCTGTTTAGGACAACACCCTCAATTTTATTACCCTGTTTAGGAAAAAGGACAAAATGAAGGCCGCCTTGTTTAATTGGCATTTGCAATTGAGAAAATTCACGTTATAGTCATTGCTTTTGAAGACATGGAGTACAAACAAATTTCACCATACAAATCAACTCAATTTTGCAGGCAATACCCTTTTTTATACTTTTAGGGCAGAGTCGCAGGAAATTTATAAACATTTTCACCGGTGCCGGTTATTTCCAGTGGTCCACTCCTTAGATACCCTATGTTTAGGACGGAAAGGACAAAAACCATCCCTGTATATATAGGCCATATAAGGGAGTACCCTCCCCTCCCGCTGATCAAAATGTACGCTAGTCGGGGCTGTACAGTGAGTTAAAAACGACTCAGTCGAGAACGCAGTATCTACATATGACACATTTTTAGACCAAGTATTATTGCGAACACATGAAAGATTATTTAGAACGAAGAATTTTAAAGTTTGCCCGTTTTTCCTCTCTTGGTGTCTTTTTACACAACTGCTTAAAACTTCCCCGTCCCAGGCCCACGGAGTATTTCCTGGGTAAAGTGTGAGATGCTCTCAATGTAGACTATGAGAGTTGTAGCCCCGGGGTTGAAAAACAAACAAAATGAGATAATTTTCATGTTCCTGTTCTGTTTTTAATTAATCAGACATCACATACGATACAAACCAAAAAATGCGATGCTTAAAACATCCTTACAACATCCGCCAGTTAAAAGAGCTAAAAAAACATTGCGAACTAGAAGGGATTGGGTATCATTTATTTAAATTTATCAGAGTAATTATAAGAGCTTGGATCCATTCTTATCCGGGGATTCTTAAACGTTGAATTTGCAATAAAAATATATAAATCTTCTTTGTTCTCTCACGTTTAACAGAAATACTAGGGAGAACTCAGTTGGCTGGTTTGTTTGTTTGTTTTTCTCTTGACATTACTCACTTCCTGGGTTGATACTCAAAGTACAAGAGCAATTGCATATTGCATATCACAGATCATGAGAGGACACAGAGGTTTTTTACTGGAAGTACCATCTCACGCAGGGATGTTTTCTCCGCGGGCAGCTAATCCGACTTAATCCCATTTAATATGTCGCGCTCCTCGAAAGTGCGAAAATTTTCTTGTCGTGTATTAGATTTCAGATACATTTTCTTAATCTTCATTTCGTGCCAGAATAAATTAGTTTGCGCGCAAAGGGCTTCTAAAAAAATCACAAGGTTTGTCCCACTTCGAGTCCACCTTCTGGCGATACGCCGGCTTGGTAGCTAGGGTACTTTGCCGAGGCGAAGATCTGGCATTTTTTCCTCCTCCTCGTATTTTCTCCACGGTGACGTCATCAGATTGCAAAGTCAAAAAAGCGAGGTTTTACGAATTCTTACTTACACTAGGTTGAAGATTAACAGGAAATAAATCTTTGTACAAGTTTCCAGCCCCGAAGCATGTTTCATTTCGAAAATACAGCAGTTTGAACTTCCGAGTTTTCACAGTGCGTGACACCAAAATAGGAATGCTATCTCCTTGAAAAAAGTCTCTCCGCTTGATTTTCAGCAGTTTAACCATTTCAAGTATTAGAAGATATGTTTATGCGCAAGTATGCTAGTTCTCGAGTGAAAAGGAGGAGCTTTTATAGAAAAAGTGATCTTCAGATGTTTTTGTTGATTTCCGGCGGCCATATTACTGTCCACCAGTATGGCGTCTCCATACAAAGCTCTACAAAGGTGCGTGAAATGTTTCGGCACTAACTCAGAAACTGTGGGCCACAAAGACCTGAGATTTGGACAAATTGTTTATATATTAGTCTTTTATAACATTTCATTTTCTTGGCTTCTTCCACTGGACGGTTTCAAATGTATTTTTTTGTGCCGTGTTTATTGCGTGACAGTGAAAACGAAGAATAGTGAGAATGCAGCGCATATCGGTGGATTTTGCTTCATGCGGCTTGCTACTTCTGAAAGAAGAGTGCCGGATTTCATCGTTTTGTTCATGTTTACTAGTGTTGGCGAATGTAAGGTAAATGAACCGACAATTGTAAGGTAAGAATTGAAGTTTTAAATTTGTTACTTGGCGAAAACTCGTGGAATTGGAATTCGTGAAACCCGTGAGTATTACCTCTGTTACCCAATGTCATGCGATGACTCCTCGCTTTTTCGATGCGTAACACGGATACAAGCGATAAATTTGAAGTATAATTTACTTAAGGAGACCATTTGACGAACATTTCTCGTTATATGCCCGTTATATGCTTTATTTGCTTAGCTTATTCAGGCAACATGCCAGGAGTTTGATAGCAATGTATGTGTGTGCGTATAATTATGCTGATAAGTTTTTCCACCTTTATATTGAAACTCGTGTAAGACAAACTTCTTAACTATAGAAAAAAACTCTTCTATTATGGAGAAACTTTTAACGTCTTTCGGGGCCCAGTATGGTGGGAAACAAAGCTTGATTTTTGGCGAAACAGACTATAGCTTTTCTTTCTTTGAAGAGAGCGCGAGGCAAACGTCCGTGAGTACAGTGTAAGCCAGTGATTCTTTAGGTAGAGCTTACAAACATAGGCTGCACTTTAGGGGGCACACCCATGGGTGCAGTGTAACCCAGTGATTCTTTAGGTAGAGCTAACAAACATAGGCTGCACTTTAGGTGGCACACCCATGGGTGCAGTGTAACCCAGTGATTCTTTAGGTAGAGCTTACAAACATAGGCTGCACTTTAGGTGGCACACCCATGAGTGCAGTGTAAGCCAGTGATTCTTTAGGTATGGCTAACAAACATAGGCTGCACTTTAGGTGCCACACCCATGGGTGCAGTGTAAGCCAGTGATTCTTTAGGTAGAGCTTACAAACATAGGCTGCACTTTAGGTGGCACACCCATGGGTGCAGTGTAACCCAGTGATTCTTTAGGTAGAGCTAACAAACATAGGCTGCACTTTAGGTGCCACACCCATGGGGTGCAGTGTAACCCAGTGATTCTTTAGGTAGAGCTAACAAACATAGGCTGCACTTTAGGTGGCACACCCATGGGTGCAGTGTAACCCAGTGATTCTTTAGGTAGAGCTTACAAACATAGGCTGCACTTTAGGTGGCACACCCATGGGTGCAGTGTAAGCCAGTGATTCTTTAGGTAGAGCTTACAAACGTAGGCTGCACTTTAGGTGGCACACCCATGGGTGCAGTGTAACCCAGTGATTCTTTAGGTAGAGCTAACAAACATAGGCTGCACTTTAGGTGGCACACCCATGGGTGCAGTGTAACCCAGTGATTCTTTAGGTAGAGCTAGCAAACGTAGGCTGCACTTTAGGTGGCACACCCATGGGTGCAGTGTAACCCAATGATTCTTTAGGTAGAGCTTACAACATAGACTATACAGGTGTACATCAGATGGCAACACGTTTTCCAGTTAAAACTTTGTCAGAAAGTGCTACATCATGTCGCTTCGACTATTTCTTTATCGCGCGCTTGATACATTGTTTTGACGCACAACTGATAGTCAGGAGAAGTCGTATTGTCTAAAACCATAGCAAAAGACAAATTTACACTCATCACAGAAGTAAGGTAAGGTAATACACGGTATTTCTTTCAGGTACATTTGCACTCAAGTATAAAAAAATAACTACTAATAACTTAGCTAGAAATGAATCTAAGATAAAAACTAAAATAATAACGATATAACAATAAAAAACCTGCTTTACATTGAGGCCTTCTGTAAAGATACATGTATCTAAATTTAAAAGGTTTTTTTAATTTTTCTTTAAAAACATTATTGCCGCACTTTCAGAGACAAGCTGTTCCACCCCACTCTTCCGTTGTAAGAAAGGCTTCTTTTTTAAACTTCAGTGCGGGGTTGAACAACGAGCTTGTATTCATGTGTTTTCTGTTAGGTTATAAGCGATTAAATCGCATGCAGGGACGAACAAAACGCGAAGCCGTCAGATATTCTAGAACCGTGTTATTTACAGTGCTGTGCATTATTATTGCTTAACTAACTACGCGCTGATGGAAATAAGTTTCGGCCGCTTCAAATTTTGAAACAATTCACTGGTACTGTATAGTCATAATTGGAGCGGAAAGTTAGCACGCAAGCAGGGCGATTCTGCTGTAGTTTCTGCAATATAGAAGATATTACGGCAA
>OZ037776.1:4433835-4466335 GCA_964035525.1 Porites cylindrica
GAGCTGAAAAGTTTGCAGTGGATTTGAATTTCGGAGAAAAAAACAGCATTCTTGTTGCGACTGGTCCAGGACCCCGACAGATCGAAGTGACCAGCCTTCACTTCGTTCTATGAAAGGAGTAACAGTGGTTAGGCAATAAAGCCAAAAAAAAAAACAGTAAAACGACAAACAGATACCAAAATGCAGTGGAATACATTGCAGGTAAGTCTTTTGTATTCATTTAATTTAAGAAAAAGTAAGGTTTAGCGTTATTTAGCGTTCGCAGATCTCAGTAATATATTCCTCATACAAAGTCTCTTATATTTTCAACGGTCGCCTGTAACGCGACACCGGCGCGTCACCTATGTTATGTAAATTGCATTACAACCTTTTCTCGCAACGTGAGTTTGGGCCGCCTGTGATCTAGGCTGCTGCTTCTACATTTGGGTTTTTCTTGAGTGCGGCGGCCAGTAATGCAGGGCGACAAACTTGAATAAAAATAATATATATTATTTTGCATTCGCTTAATTCTATTTGCAAGACTTCGCGTGTTGACACGAAGTTGTTGTTTCAGTTGTGCTCGAATGATGGTCTTCCATTGGAAGGAATCTGGCGACTGTTGCGGTCTATAACAGTGTTTTGATACTCGCCGACACTTCCCGAGATTATCATTTTCTGTTTTTTTTACAATGTTACATGTATCCGGATCTTTCTTCATGGTTAAGCTCGAATATTTGGAAGCGAAGGTCATACTTTGTCAAACTCTGGTATAACTGACCAGATTGTCACGTCTATGACCACGTGTATATGAAGAGGTGAGGAGTAATTTTCTTGTTTTTCGGTTCTAAAAAAAGAGTTCGTGATAGAAATAATGTGCTTTTGCTGTCCCAGCTATATTAATCGAAAATGCTGCTTGTATCTGTGTCGGTTTTTCTTTCTTTCTTCATTCGCGGTGGAAATAACGGAATGCGATTGATCAGGGTGGCAAAAGGGAGGTTTCTATCACACATGACTGCTTAAAACTTCCCCGTCCCTGGCCCACTACTGAGTATTTCCTGGGTAACGTATGAGTTGCTCTCAATGTAGACGATGAGAGTTGTAGCCCCTGGGTTGAAAAACAAACAAAATGAGATAATTTTCATGTTCCTGTTCTGTTTTTAATTAATCAGACATCACATACGATACAAACCAAAAAATGGGAACATCCGCCACAGAAATACTAGGGAGAACTCAATCAGCAGGTTTGTTTGTTTTGTTGTTTTTTCCACTTGACACCACTCATTTGGACGGGTTTATATTCAAAGTACACAGGTAGGTATCACAGGTAGCACAAGCTTTTACGTGCACAAGTCCTTATATTTCGAAGGTTACCAAATGCTTTTATATTCGAGCTTGGGTTGACCTGTGGGCATACTAGCGTAAATCATGATAATTTGGCAAAATGTCCTATGGGAGGTACTGTCACAAATTTTGCGTGATACAATCACTTCTCTGTAGCCTTAATTCTTCACTCACTTGAAAGTATATTTCTTCACATGTTCATATTTTAGAATTCTGTACTCTGTTCTACACTTAAAGGATTCATCGACATCAACTCGCGTAAAAATCGATGATCTACACTCAATCCACACACTTGATCAGCTCCAAGACTCCGAACGACTACACAGTTCCAAGACTCTCGTACAAAGCTCAGTTCTCAGATCACGTGACGAGTTTTCCCGCCACAATGACGCAATAATTTTCTAACAAGTACTACAGAAAATAAGCTAGGTTATTCTTTTTTTTGCCCGAGTGAGTACTGGAAAGTAGTCTGACCATCTCTCTATTTATGCTAAAATGCACAATTTGTCCTCCCCATGCACTTCTCATGCCGACGGCAAGTGACGTGAGGTGGATGAATTCGACGACTACACATCGTTGTGGTATGCTGGCCTTCGCTCAGCCAAGCTGTCAAGCTCTCCTAATGAACTCTCTATGACTCACGCGCAACATCAAATTCAGTTGCTCAAGTTGTTTCTGGCCCCAGTTGTTAAAAAGGTGAATAACGCTATCTACTGGATAAGTCTCTATCCACTGAAAAGCGCAATTGGTTTACCTAATTCTTATCCGCTGAATAATGATTTATCCGGCGAATAGCGCTGTCGAACGTTTGAACAACTGGGACCTGGAAAGGATGAAAGTTGTAGGTTCTCTTTCCGCGGGCAGCCTTATTCTTATTGATCTCCTGGCTTTACGACGCGCTGACCTTTTTGGACTCCATTATCTTCCTTTTATTCAAGTATTGACCTTGCCCTCCTGTCCGATCCACAAACGATGATTTTTTACCCACAAAAAATTCTCAACACAAGGCTTGGGCTCGTAGAAAAAGATTGAACTAGGATCGAACATCTTATAGTCAAACGTTTTGAGGTCGCAATACTCAGAGAAGTTTGATACTGGCGGAACCTCTTGCGGGCCATCTCCGCTGGCTTTCCCCAGCTGCAACATCCGTGGGGCAAATGCTTTATGAACACCCATGTACTTATCACAAATGTTCTTGGCCTGCCAGTCAAATGTATCAGGCACCCAATGATTAAGTCTGTGGTCATGAAAATACACCTTATCAGAGATTTTGTTGAGCCATAAAGCAATTTGCTGGTCAGCGTGCGGGTGACAGAGCATCGTGCGCGCTTCTTGCGTCAAAAAAGTCTCCACGATATCACGTGAGAACACCATCCAAGACTCGTCGACCCAAGAGCCATTTATTTCGCAGTGAAAATTTCCCCAAACCAGATTTTTTTTAGGACGTAGCGGCAACTCATTAAGCAACTTCTCAAGACATACAAAGTAATCATCGTCCACTCGAAGGAAGTACTGAAAGTCGTATCTAGCTGCGGTCCACTTCGCGTGGTACAGAAAGCGTAATCCAAATTCTATCCCGCCCAGTAACGGTTGAAATTCCATGTCTCCATAAAGTGATCTTTCTTTTAAAAGACTTTGCTTGATTTTCGTGTTCACTACTCGTCCATCTGTGAAGAAATGGCAAGCGACCTACAAAGAGAAATTGCGACAAGACAGACTAGTGCATTAGATAATTTTTCTAACTCGAAAATCTGAGGGTGCTTGGGTGTTTCAATCGAAAGCGTCCGCCAATAGAGCTGTGGCCTGACTCGTTACCAGCCGTCTCTCAGTCTACCATTAATACTAAAGAGAGAAGGGAGGTCAAGGATTCCAAGGAGAGAACGAGGGGTGATGATAAGAAGGCGAAAGAGGCCTGGGGAGACTCTCTCCCTTTCATTTTCCTCCGTCCCATCACCCCTCGCTCTCTCTTTGGTGTTGCCCTCTCCGCGTGCGATCTAAATAAAGAAGACTGGGGACGAGTCAGGAGCTGTAGCTGTAACCTTTGAGGGGGGCTGTAAGGATATCGACCTAGACAGGAGCCGAGCCGAGTGACCCAGACAATAATTGCAATTATCAGTCACTCAACTGATTTGTAACGTACCTCTTTAGGGCTAAAAATTTTTGCCACACCTTTAAGGCAAGTTTTATGGTTTCATTTAGGACTGATGTTGGAATTTTTGCCGAGCACCCCGACATTTCAAAATGGAATACTCCTCCAGGTTCGTATCTATCGCTAAATATCCTGACCCCTCTATAAACTCTTAAAGTTGCCTTCGTTTGTTGTTTGTTTTTTTGTATCCTGACACACTCTAAAACAGGATATTTCAATCTAAAGATCATCCAGCTAAATGCTCTCATAATCTGGTAACTGCAGTTTGATCTACGAGGTTCTACAAGCAATTACGCAAGAAATTCACCATTTAGAGCTGGAGGGCGTAAGGGGGTACGAATACCGCAAAACCGCACAAAATTACGTATAAACACCGCACAGAAAAACATAAGAAAATTGCAAACCGCTTTGAAATTACCCGAAAATGTCTAAATACTGCAAACCGCAATACCGCAACTTGAAATAAATATTTCCGCAAAACCGCATCACAACAACCCTTACGCTCTCCTCCATTTACCTTTTCGTCCTTGCAGTGCTTCCACCACGTTTGTCGGATAGCTTCTCTTCTTTCTCTTCTCAATGGTGCTGTTGATACAATTATAACTAGAAGAACACGTGATTTGGTCTCAGCAATGTCCCTGATGTGACTGATTGGCAGTCCGACACTGACATCATGTATTGGCCAAACCAGTTCCCCTTGAATCTCTCTAAGTTCTAAACGATACGGGAGCATGTCTGGCTGATAGAGTATGTTGGGTTCCGTTGTATTATGGAAGATCAGAAGCAATATCATTGCTGCTATTGATATGACCAGGAACTGAAATAGTTGATACTTTCTTCGGCGAAGCATGGTGACACGATCTTGTCTTTTGGTGAAATTCAGTTTTAACTTTAAGTGAGAGCTACATTGAAAAGAAATATCCGTGTCATTTTAAAGCCAGTATACTAAAGTGCAGTTAAAACGGTAAAATGAAAGACTTTTCCCAAAGACTACGTAGTCAGTGTCTGTGGTGTAGTGGTTAGGTGTAGTCGCGTCGGGTCGCAGGTGCCGGGTTCGAATCCTTCTGAATTATTTATTCCTTCTTTCTTTTTTTTTCCGTTTCTTTGTGTTGTTGTTTTCTATAAATATATAGCTAAATAACTGTTACTTAATAAAGTGCAACAAACAGCAAAAAAAGTATTGTGTTTCCAGAGAAAATATCGTGCACCGCATATATGGATAAACAATCTGAATTTCTATCATTTCCTACGATTTACTGTGGGAAAACCACAGTTGATAACCCGCTTGATCATTTTCTAAACAACGTTCCCACGAGTTCTTTCTATAGACTGATAGTAATTATTCTAGTACTTTCCAACATGTAAATAGGACATTCAATGTCATTTTTGATTCTTTTAGGTCTCACTGCCTAACTAATGCCAGTATCAACAGAATGTGCCGCACCATTACTATCTTTTAGATACCCTAGTTCTTAACTACTAATGCGGTGTAATCACTGCAGGTGAATTTTAAAGAAATTAGGCAAAAAATAGAGTTTATCCTGGCCTAGACACAACAATGGAAATAAAGCAGGCTGTCGCAATAATCCAATCAGAAAACGAATCATTTTATTGGGCAGCGTTTTTCGCGGAAGAACAACTGCGAACAAAGTAAAAATGACGTTCAACATGTGGCGTCAGGCATTAATTCCAGCCAATCATAAGGCTTTAAACAGAATTACTGAAAAAAACGAAAATTATCCTTTCTGAAACATGGCCAAAACAAGCTGCGGCTGGACAATCCAAGCTCTTTGCTAACTGATATCTTAAAAACAACAATCATAATACCCGTTTCCAAAATATCAGTCAAGCACCCCATTCCGCTGCTCTCGAACTGCTCTCGCGATTTAGTTCATTTAGTCTAGGAGGTAGCACACCCTCTACATATTTGGTCTGACATCACAAAATGGCAGGGCAATACCCATAGAACATTTTTAGGTATGTACTGATGTACTGGTGGGACGTCGTTGTGCTGGGGGCTCATTTGTGACTGCTGGTAAGGTCCCTGTGATTTAAGCATATTTTTAGTATCATTATTTTATACATGTTCAACTCGACATTACTCCCCTAAAGTTAAGCCTAGACAATTTTAAATTGGCTCAAGCATTACTGGTGTGAATATATTTTATATTTATGTGTGACAAAACTTAAGGAGGTTTCCATGGTAACCGTTGCTACGGTCATTTTTACTTAAAGGTATTTAAGCAATAACTAGCATTAGATTCTTTAGAATAACGACCAAACTTATCACTTCTCTATCCATCATCTTAAGTTAATCAAACAAAACAATACTTTTGAATTTAAAGTTATTCAATTTTCAAAATAACTCATCTCTCCCTTAACAACTGCTGTTTACTACAGTGATTATGGTCAAAACTTGTTCCTTTATTTTCTCTTTTTGCTCACAATAATCTTTCACTATCTTGACAAAATCTGAACAATGTTTTCACGGTAACAACTGCCAATAAGACATTTTATAGGTGAAATCTGAAAACAGATTTTGACACCAAAACTGCACTAGCTTTGGTTTTGAAGATAGTTTTCAAATCGACGAGAGGAATGAACAAATTGAGGACTTGAACTTTCCATTGCATAATTTAAGTATAAACTTTAAAACTGCAATATGGAATGCTAAAATTAGGATCAAAATTCAGAAATTGAATTTTGGGGGATAGTGAACGCCATAGTTTAAATACCGAAACATGAATGTGTATTGCTGTTACTAGAGTCTGTATCTGATTTGGGATTTTTTTTGGAGGCAGAAGCCTCACTTCGCTTTCTTCCTCACTGCTTTCAGTACAACTAGTCATTACCAATCATCTTAAGAAAAAGTAAAAAGGAATCATAGATTCTTTCCTCTGATCAGGAAACCTGCTTTCCTAAAATTAGCAGTGATTAACTTCTGAATTCAAAAAAGAAAACATGTCCTACGTAGTTAGTTGTTTCCTGGCGATATGCTTGAATATATGCACTTTTCAAGATAAAATTGGAGATTTGCTCTATATATTTGTGTATAGTTTCAGATAAATTGTTCTAAGCAAAGCAAAATTACTGATAAAAACTTTTACAGAACGTGTTTCATTGTCAATAATTTGTACGTAACTAGATAGATTTCCTTAACAAAACAGTATTACTTATAAATAATGGAAAGGGATGTGCTTACAAACCAAAACCTTTGCACATGGTCAGTCCTTCGCTAGCCACACGTTTAAATATTCGTAATTTTCAACATAAAAGTGGAAATTTGCTCTCTGATTTGTGCACATCTTCAGATAAATTGCTCTTAACAACATAAAACTACTCCTAAACCGAAACTGAACGTGTTTTTAAAGTCAAAACCTTACCTGTAAAAGAAAACAACGTCGCACCAAATTCCAATATGGCTGAACTAAACAGTCTGTAAGTACCAATTGCATTGTGGGAGCCTTACTCCCTTTGCACTCTGGGAAGTTTTCAATTTAGTAAGAATCGCAAACGTTATTATAAAAGTAAAAAAGACACTTGCATTAGGCAATTAGAGGTAGTTTTTGCTGAGAATCTATATTGATTCAGACAAAAATTTTCAATTGAATCTCTTGCTAAGGGAATTTGATAAATAAAGTGGTAGAGATATAATTACTGGGTAGATGCCGAGTTTTGGAAAATAATATTTTGATGTCACAAATACTGTTTCACTTAAGTTGATGGATAAAGAAGTGATAAGTCTGGTCATTATTCAAAAGAATCTACATTGTAATGCTAATTATCGCTTAAATAGCCTTAATTAAAAATTACCATAGCAACGGTTACCATGGAGACCTGGTTAAGAAGTTTTACACATTAAAATAAAAGATATTCACACCAGTAATGCTTGAACTAATTTAGAACTGTCTAGGCTTAACTTGAGGGGAGTAATGTCGAGTTGAACTTGTATAGAATAATGATGCTAAAAATATGCTTAAATCACAGGGGCCTTACCAGCAGTCACAAATGAGCCCCCAGCACAATGACGTCCCACCCGTACATCACTACATCATACCTAAAAATATTCTATGAGTATTGCCCTATCATTTTGTGATGTCAGACCAAATATGTAGAGGGTGTGCTACGTTTTTCATTTTTTAGGCCTCTTCTGGAAATCTCCTCTTAGTCTAATTCTCGTTCCCAGTCCTTGAGCTGCGGTCCTTTTGGTCAGCGTCCGCTGACCAAAAGAATCGCAGCTCTGAAAAAAAGAACGGATTAAGTTAAGTCTTTAGTTAAATTAGGAAAGTGGGTTTAAATAAGCTGGGAGTCGCGTATTCCATAACGAATGTAAACCGGCTTTCACGATTGTGTTATCTTTTTTTCTAATCTTACTTTCCCACTATTTTGTTCAACTGCTGTCAATTGCCTTTTGACATTAATTGTAACTTAACTAAAGCTAGCGGCCTGCTAGAACAGTGATAAGGTTTACCGACTTACCTTAAATATTTCACCGGGATCTTTCTCCAGTTCTTATTTTCATTTCGCAATGAATGAAATTTCTCTCTATTATAAACTTGCCTCAACGTCTTAGTAAGCAATAAAAATGCCCGTTCTTTTCCCTTGGAAACAATAAACCCTGACAGAACATTTACTAATTCCTCTGAAAAGGCTTTTAAACTGAAAAAGCGAGACAGAAACCTATTGACTGGTGTATGCAGGTGGTTGCACGATTTCTTTACTATTATTTATTTATTCATTTCCAAGACTTCTTCTTAAGCCTTCTTTCATCCTCTAAGGGCAACAAATGATTACGATAAAACTTTTGAATGTCCTTTCAAAATACTTTTTAATGCAATATTACTGGAAAGAAAACAGATACAAAATTAAACGGGACAAAAAAATTACAAAAAAGCATTTACAAAAGGAAAAATACGAAGCAGAGAGATCTGATTTTATTGGGAGATAAAGGACCAACCGGAAACATTTAGTCAAATGAAAAAAAAGAGGAAAATGACCTTCAGGATCTCCATGACTGAGAAAGTGAGAAGCGAGATGGACTGGAGACAAGCGAGAAGTGAGAGGCATCGAAGGACAAAAAAGTCATGAAACATATCTGCATCAAAAACCTTTCATAACAGATTCTTTCGCTGTACATTTAGGCCTTGTATAAGGAATCAGTTGAGGCAATATCAAACTACGCTTGTCTGTCCTCTGTCTTCTCATAAAACCTTTGGAAAAAGCAATCGCGCGCTGTGGTCATTCCCAGACGAGCCTTGATCCTTTTGGCCAGCGGAAAAACAGCCATTTTGAATTTTGGCTCCAATTTGCATATTGTCTTTTCTCAGCAATTTGATAGCAACTGCTATTGCCGACTATATCCAAATAACTTCGAAAATTAAGTACAATTTTGTCACATGTAAAATGCAAAAATATACTTCTTCTTTTATCTTTTGCTCTAAGACAGCACAGACTTTTTTCTCCATAGCATGGAGGAATGCCCTTTTGTCCGTCCTGTGTTAGGCTTAACAGTGCTTTACTCAATTGCGTCATTTCCTTGCTACGCAAGAGTTAAATTCATAGTGCTGCTCACTTGATCAGAACAGCGAAAAGAGTTAATTGACTGCGGGCTCCCCAATCCTGTTCGCGCACGCGTAGAAGCTTTTCTGGCGTCAAAGCTACCAACACTATTGTCCAGTAATGTCGTAGCAGGTATCTCAATACTTGCACGGACAAACTCTGGATTGTTGATGAGGATTCGAACAATCTCTGAAGGTTTTGGTCTTTGCGATGGATCCTGGCTCCAACATTTGCGAAGTAATGACGCCCTAAAATAAAAACAAAGTGCAGATCCTAATATCAACATGGTTGCTGAAGAAAGAGAAAAGAAATCTTTGCCTTCCAGAACGACTGAAATTGCTAGATTTCTAATTAAATTCCATAAAAATGATGAGAGCAACTCCCCCTTCCCGCCCCCACCCCAATGTGCCTTGTCGGTTCGCGCTCTTGTTTTATTGCGACATTCTCAATCTATATAATATTGTGATTGCTACATAAGTTCAGTAACATCTGTAAACCTGAAGAAGGCTGGTATGGCCAGCCGAAATATTGTTATAAAAAAAATACACGTTGTTTCAAATCAGCTTTGCAGTAGTCTTTGGACTTCTCGTTCTTGGTTCTTTATATTTTGGCTGATTTGATCTCTTTTCTAGAGATCCAACGTTTACAACTAGCAGGATCTTCGTCCACGGTTTTTGCAGTTAATTTAATCCTTGTTTCGAAAGGTTTTTCTCCGGGTACTTGGGTTTTTCCTCTCTTCAAAAACTAACATTTCTCCTAAATCTCAAATCCAGGTCAGGAATGGTAGACGAGGAACCACTGTGCGGATACGACCAGCTACCTCTAAATAATTATTGATATTAATTCATTTATTTGCATGAAAGATCGAAATTCTACAAACTTACATTTCCCTACTAGAATGATGTGGTATTTCCAACGTACATCCTAGTTCCACCTTCTCTAAGACTTCAGCATTGGATAGGCCTTGATAAGGAAAACCACCGATAGTAGACAATTCCCACAGAGTGACGCCATACGACCAAACGTCGGTATGCAGCGTAAATAATCCCTCTTTTATTGACTCTGGCGACATCCATCTCACCGGTAGCATCCCTAAACGCCTCAGGAAAGAAAATTTAATTCAGAGTTGAATGCGCCTAGTTCCCTTTCCACGATGTATCAGTTAAAAATGCATTTTGCTACTTTATCTACTTTCGGAATTTTGGCGGGTCGGTGTCGTAATGTTGTTTTAAGGGAGAGAGATTAGGATAGGAAATGTCTGGGTTCGACCCTGGGTTGCGATCTTCTTTCTTTTTAATAGAGACACTCTCAATAACAGGTCAAAAATTTTTTTTTAAATTTTAAGTGCCTTAACAATTACAGCGACCGTTTACGAAAGGGAAATTTGCACCGGAGCATAGGAGCTCTATTGCACTTTCGTGGCTTGATGACATTAGACTGGAATTTTAGACATTTGGAATTTTAGAGAGACGAGGTTGCAAGTAACATGGTGGCCTGGGCTGCAGATCAAAACATACCTCAGTTGAACTCCTTCTTACCAGTGGCAAGTGGTGTACCCAGTGGGGTACCCAGGAGGAACTCAAGGGGTTCCGGAATGTCCCCACCCCTCCCCAATTTTCTTTTGTCTTATTAATGCCGCTGTTGAGTTTTCATATGTCTATTAAAATACGGCTGTACAGCTCTGTAGTTTTAAGGTCACAAAAGTGATTTCTGTTGTCAAATAATTAAGCAATGCAAATATCTATCCCTTTGAAAGACACCTAAGAAAAAATAGATCTCAGTAAGTGACACTTTTCTACTCGATTTGGATCCCCCCGCCCCCTGGCATGGCGGTTGGTTTTTAAGTCTCCAAACTTCACGAAAATACTTACCTCTATTATATAGACAACAAAACAGCCGTATTTTTGCGTTGGTATAGACTCATCAAACGAGCAATGTGAAAAAGGAGAGTGAGTTATTTTTCCTCTAATAACTAGACCTATCAGTAGAATAAAATCACTTGGGTCTGTTTTGCTGGCGTCGAAATGGAGTTTCGATTAACAAAATAGCTTAAAGCATCTCTATATAATGTTATACTGCTAACGTGAGAAACCTTGTACTATCTAATGTAAAACAGGACTGAAATAGCAAACAAGTGCATATCATCACCGTTTCGTTGGAATCTGTAGTAGTCACTGCCTTGAAGTGGTCTTGCCAATCCAAAGTCGCCGATCTTAACGACGTTTCCAAAACCTACCATACAGTTTCGTAAAGCAAGATCCCTAATAGCAATAAAACAAAATGGAACGTGAAAAAGAGACCATAATTTAAATGGTCCTTATACTACCTTGCGCGCTGGTGTCAGCGATAACGTAGGAAGAATTGTCCGTTCAGTTTCCCAAAGATGGAGATAAGGCTTGTCCTTTTTACCACATGTAAGGAATCCGGATTCTCGGAATTTTTGGTTGTTGAATCTGGACTCGGTGAAAATTTTGCTTGTGGAATCCGGAATACAGCTCAAGGAATCCGGAATCCGCCAAAGATTGGAATGCAGAATTCGAGTTCCACTGACAAAGACTGAAATCCAGTACCTGGAATCCGGAATCCACGACGTGGAATCCAGGATCTAAGGCTGTCCTGGATTCCCCTACATGGGGATGCTCCTTTCCTCTTAAGATAAGATATAAATATGTATAAAATATAAAACGTTTTTTTTTATTCTGAACTGAATCTCCTATGTCGTAGAGACCTTATGATGATGCAACCAGAGATTTTATGCAGCGGCGAAGCCAATAAACCGAAAGAAGGGAGTAATGCGAAAACCGAAAGGAGAGTCTGCTGGCAGGCTTAGAGTACATAAAGTGCTTATAAATTGATAAATTGCATCGCTTTACAAACAAGAAGCATTTTTTTTAAGGCTCACCTGTGAACAAACTTCATGTCTCCTAGGTACTGCAGACCGCGAGCAATGTCTAAAGCCATGCTTGTCAGTTTGCGAGGTGTAACATCGTCTGCCTAAAAAGAGATCAGTTAAGAACAGCTTTGCGCAACGTCACCGACGATGTACCCATCCATTTGATTAGAGCCAATTTCTTTCGCGTTGGGTAGCTGCCAGGCCTAAGCTGATTCCGTCAAAAAACGAAACATTTCTCACTGTGAAATGGGAACTCAAGACTTGGGAATGAATTCAGGATTCACGAGTGAAAGGAAGGGGACTACGTATCTCGGGAATGTCCTGGGGTATTGTAGCTTCCCACGCAAACGATCTTAGGGGTTCGTTACGCGCAGGAACGTGTGACGAACCCCCAAGAACGTCTACGTGGGAGGCTAGGGCTATTGAGATGGACGTCCGCCTGATTCTTGGTATAAAAACGTAATAGATCGGGCTCACTGAACGCCCAGAGGGATGGTTTACCCCATGATTTACTGAGACGTTCTATTCCACATCATCTGTAAGTTCTATTTGGTGGATAGGACATAAGCATGAAGACCTTACCTCGGGTGTCTCGGGCTGATCAACGGAACGGCGACGGGCAAGAAGAAAGTTCTTCAAATCACCTTAAAATGGAGACAACAAATTGAATAAAATGTAGGCGACGTCGTTTTGGCACACCTATAAAAAAACATTTTCAGAGCCGACGAAAGAAGTGATGTGTGGATTTCCGGAAAGTCCAGAAAAGTATTAGCCTCCCACGCAGGCGTTTTTAGGGGAACTCGTGTTTCGTCCCTTCTCACAAACGCCTGCCCAACCGAGAATAACATTCCTTTCCCAAGCTTAGCCAATCACATTGTACTTTTCAAATAGTGGAAAGTTGACCTTGACCGCAGGGTGACCCGATAATTACTCGATCTGCACGAAACACAAGGAAAACTTTATGACCTCCAATAAATGTTAGACTCAGAGCGGCAAAAGTAAGATTTAGTCAGATTTTACAATACTCCTTGTACTGCATAACCTTAGCGAAGGAAAGAAAAGAAGGAAAAAGGTAACTCTGGAGTCACGTTTTTACGCTACCACGAGGTTATGAGTCGTGCTTAGCCTGTCAGTACTTTTTTTCACAACTGTTGATTGGTCACGTACCACACAAATAAAACAATGGGAAAGGAATGTTGTTCTCGATTGAGCAGGCGTTTGTGGGGAGGGAAGAAATACGAGCTCCCCTAAAAACGCCTGCGTGGGAGGCTAGAAAAGTATTTGCCTTGGTAATTCTCACTCTTTTAATCATTATCATCATCATAATCATTTCATTATCATTTAAAAATCGGAATCAAGCTGCCTTTGGGAAAAAGCCATAACTCCCTAACAGGTTCGTCCTGTTGAGTTCTCTGTTGAGATATCTAACTGATTGCATACATTTACACACACTTTATTAAACTACTAACACTTAAATAAAAGCTTTGGAAAAATTCGAATAGTTGGGTTGCCTGTGCGTTGCTGACATGGATGGATGAACAGATAAACAAGATTCACATTTGCTTACCGTGTATCATAAGTTCCATTACAATATACACTGGCTCCCCTGTGGTACACACGCCCAGCAGTTTGACAAGATTCGGATGAGATAATAATTTCATGTTATCTGCCTCGCTAAGAAATTCCACCTGCAAAATGGACAAGAGATCTTTCAAGTCAATTGGTTGAAAAAAAGCTCTTCGATCCCTGACGTTAAAGCAACAGTATAAACTACGTATGCTTATTCTCAAAAGGTTCTAGTGATACGTTCTGTGATGAACATTAAGGTTCACATACAATCCGAGGAGGGCTTTGAGCTTTAAACAATGTTGTTAAACGCAGCAAAGTGTGTAAATAGTCGAATTAAAATAAAAGATCAGAAAGTAAAAAATTTAAAATTTCTAAACTAAGGCCCACTTAATGACTCCGCGACTCCTCATAAAGAGTAAAGAACTCCTAGGGAATTTGCAAATCAACGAACTTAATTATGACTAAACGAAAGTTGCAAGTGGCCTTAAACTTCGAGATTAGGCTCAAAGCGATTCGCGGTAAATGAAACCAACCTTATCTTCAATAGTTGCACCAACTCGGAGCGTTTTCACAGCTACTGGAACCGAGACATTAGATCCCATTAGTCCCAGGCCTTCTCCGCCAAACACAGCTCCAAAGGCTCCTTCTCCAAGTTTTCTATTGAGAATAAGTTTCTCTCTCGGCATTTCCCAGTCATCTAAAGCAAATATAGCGCCTGTAGAGTTGGCGTCCAGAAGGCCCAGCTCGCGCAGACGCTTTTTAGTGTCGCGATACTTTGAGGAATATCTAGCGATAAAGAAAAGTGCACAAGTAAGCTGGAATAAATACGGGATGCGAGCTGAGATTTCAACTCTTTTATTAATATGCAAACTCGACGAGTTTGAGTTTATTTTTAACATTTTTCTTTCCATCATTATTTTGCTAGAGACGCAGACAATGTATTTTGTGGATGGTTTGATTTTGCAGAACAGAGACCCCTGCGATTGATCGATGGAGGTACAAAGAATGCTTGGCTTATAGGGGCAGTGTAAATAGATTTCTTTTGTTTTACGCAAAAATGTGCTTGAATTAACAGTGATTAAATTTCGATACTCTTCTCACACATAAGCGCTTTTAGCATAGCAATGAGTTGAAATAAAGTTAAGTTTTGAAAAGGGAACGAGGGTCAAAAAAATAAAACTAGTATTGTTAAGGAAACGCAAAAGGACCTAAATAGTCGACATGAATTTTTAGAGAGGCCATCCAATACAGAGACCATAAATCAATAGCTTCCCTACATGCTACTTTTTATTTGCCATTGATGAAATAGTGTATGAAGTCGTTTTTTAGTTTTACTGAAATACATGACCCTGTGGCCTACATCATGTAAACGGTCTCCTATTTCTCCTCCTTCATGCGGGCTAGTCATATGCATGCAACCTCAGTCATCTACAGAGCTTTTTCCGTCCCTGCCCGTTTCTACGGAAACTGACGCTCTAGGGACGAGGCTGGATATGTATGATCCTCACCTTCCTTTCAAAATACATCCTACGATGATAAGGATTACTGACACCAATGACACCGCTTTAAAAGAGAAAAAAATATTCATTAGCGAGACAATTACGCATCTAACAGAGCAATGTTCAACAAATAGATGACACATATTTCGTCTTTTACTATATTTTGCCTCGCCTTAGGCCGAAGTCAAACGACAAACGTCACATGTTAAACCCTACGTTTAGAGCGGTTTTCACTTGACTGTCGTAAAACCAAAACCAAAGTAAATACACTAGCCAACCAAAGGGCGTAGTAAAACCAAAACCAAAACCAAAACCAATCCCTTTCGACAGTCAAGAGAAAACCGCTCTATGAGCAAAATCTGTTGTTCTTGCTTACTACCTTTAGGTTCGGCACATGTGAAGTTCGACATTTGACCCAGGCCTCACTTGTGAAAAATCTCACCGATAACCCAACCAATCAATCGCTTTCTCCGCACTTAGAGCCAGCTTTCAGTATAATATTTTCTTCAGCTTGGATTGGTTGATTAGGATTTCTATCCCCGTCGTGATTGGCCAAATTAACTCCGCTGACCAACTTCAGAAAAAGAACAGCTTCGTAAAATAGCAAGAACAGTTCCACCAATAACAGCGATCACTGTGATACGCACGCTTGGTGACCTGTTATCAGCAGTCGATGTCTAAGCCTGAAGAAGACAGGCAGAAGGTCGTCGAAACGTCGCATAACGTTTTAACTTACCGATAACAACGACTACAGTGATAGCTACCCGACAGGAAACGTTGAGAGCTTTTCTCAGAGTCTCTACGCTGCATATCTCTTTACGGCCAGGTTCTGTTCAAGTAAAATAAAAAAAAATCCATATAAGATCCAGAATATCTCCTTGTGAGCCAAAAAAGGGGTTCGTGTCAGTTTGGTGTTTACTGAAATGTAATAAGTTGAAAAAAAAAACAAACAAACAAACAAATAGACCTAGCCTGTGCGCACAGCAGACGCCGTTTAGTTTTTTTTATAGTTGTTATAGAGCTTTTCTCTCTCTCTTTTCTCTCGAGCGCGTCCTCGAAATTTCTCCCTTCATCAACGCCCCACCCACCCCACCCTTCCCCCCTCCCCCCCAAAAAAACTGGTGCTGGTACCTGCTACGCTTGCTAAAATGGACCATAGTCCTCCTAGTCCCCTTGTAACAAAGATAAATACGTTTAGCTTACCGGGCAAAAGGTCGCTTGGTATCTGTCCCGTTGCCCACTTTATCCTGCTTGGATCCCACTCAAGGTGGCCTGGGAGAGAGCCATTTGAGTCCTTGGCGTGAACAAATTGACCAATGACTTCGTAGCGTGAGACGAATTGCTGTTTGATAAGTATACTGGCTAAGCGATCTCCATTTTTGAAATGAACTCGCCCAGAGACACCAAGGAAGTTAACCTCTTGTATACGCTCTCGGAAAATTCTGGTAGTAAACAAGAAATAGGTACATGTATGTGAATCCAGTAGATGTTAGCGTAACGCAAGCGTGTGCCACGGTCACGCTATGGGGGAAACTTATTGTATTGCATTTTATTGTATTGTCATCGAGCTAGCCCCCTCTAAGAACGGATCAAACTTGTGGTTTTCGACACCGTTGTAGGTAGAGTTTAGAAAAGCGGGCTTGTGGGGCCGTCACGCACTCATTGCTGTGGAATAAACGTCTGGAGATCAAGTTTAATCCGTGTACCGTGGTTTTCTTTACAGACCCACTGCTACAGAGACAAGGCTGATTATTTAACTGTGATAAAATTCTTACTCTGAGGTTGTGTTAGAGTGGATTGTATCTAAGGCTGTGGAGTCAATCTTGAGCAGTTGATCCAGTGCTAAAGCGTACGTCCACACGGAGTCATGCGCAAACGAGGCATAATCTGACCACTCCTTGTTCTGAATTATAATAGACCATATTTGAGTTAGCTGTAGTGAACTAAAACAAGCGTGCAGTAGAAGGTAATCGGAAAAATATAGCATTTGAAATATTTACATGTAAAATGCCAAATAATGGCCTTAAGCTTCAAAGCCTGTGAGAAACATCACTATTTTCAAAGCCAAGTGTAACTCCATTTTCTTGAAATATTATTTTGCATTTCCTCGCGCTTACTCTTGTATAAAATAGTTTTTTTTTTATCTCTGAGTTGATGCATATCTGTCAGAATCAGCAATTGCCTGACAAAAGAGTAGAAGAACTACTCATAGATAAGTACCTCACTCGCTACACGAAACATGTAGCGCTCCTTCCATTCCTTGACAGTTCCTCCTCCCACAACCTTTTGCTTGTCATCGCCGAAGAATGGAGACGATAAAGTAAAGTATCCCTGATCAACGAACGACTTCAATTGATCTGAGGTGCAGGGAACATTCTCTGGCGAAGTGTAACTACGGCTGTTGTAGAAATCTACATCCCACCAACCAATTTCCAACCAGTCCAACAAAAACCATACGTAACCATTTTCTGCCGTCAAACCCTAGGACATGAGAAAGATTTTTAATTCTTCAGTCATGTCCATGACACACGCGGTACGGAGGAAAAAATCTGAGTACTGCCAACAGGAGTCTAGTCTCCCTCGCAGTCGTTTTTTGGTTGTCACGCAACGCTTCCCCAAAAGAAAGAGAGGGAGCGTTGCGTGACATCCAAAAAACGACTGCGAGGGAGACTAACAGGAGTCGAGCCGACACGTTTTTGAGAGACGAACGTCAACCGGAAGTAGATTTCTTGCATTCTTGAGAAGTGGTCTTGCCCAATTATTCAGGCAAATCGTTTCTAAATGAGTAAAGACGCTTAACAAGCCAAATTTGGTAGCGTCGAGAAATATTAAAACAGAAAAGGCCTCACTTCCTTTGGCGTGCGTCGCACGAAAACGCGTTTAATCAAGTTCCCTATTCTGGCTACTTGTCCAGATGCTCTACCGCTGAGCTATAGGAGACTTGTTAGAGCTAAGACTGCTAAACTAGCTTCGTGTGAAATACATCCTGCATACTGCTAGGACTGGAATGTTGACAGTGTTTTTGGAAAATGATAGAAATGTGATGATCAGCCAAGTGCGACACATGACTTCCAATGGGAAAACAATGCAAACAAGAGGTCTATTATCAGTGCTATTGATCTAGGCTAAATGTATTACCTGCTTGTAGGCCTGACACGTGACTGCTCTGGTGACTGCTGGATAAGCGTCCAGTATGATAACTGTTACTTTACTCTCTACCACAGTGCTGATGTAACCACTAACATCCAGGTCCCCACTGGATGTTAACTCACGAGATAGTACTTGTATTCCATGTTTGTTCAGGAACTCGGTGCGCGACCGGACTGAGTCCACAGGATACTTTGCTTCGCGCAAGATTGCACAATGCTTCCAGCCGAACGCGCGGAAAAGCGAAAGGTATGCAGCCTTAAATTCATCAACACCCGGATTTGTTCGGAAAAACAAGGGAAACCTTGTCCTATCAGATAGCGACACGTCATCGGCTCCGTAACCCATTAGAATTGTCTTGCGAAAACGTGATGCTTCTGCAATAGGAAGCGTAGCCCTGCTACACGCCGGACCTAAAATACCGATTACATTCTCTGAAGGATCACGATTTAGGTAACGAATATATGCTGCAATAACGAGTTCTCTTCTACACTGCGTGGGTGCAACAAGCAATTTAAATGTTAAACTATTTAAGATACTCGTGTCGTTATTAACTTCCTGGACAGCCAGCTGGGCTCCTATTTCGTCCCCCGGGCTAGACCATATCGCTTTTGGTTCCACTAGGCTTGGAAACATCCCTCCGATGTACACTGTTCTTTTAGTGGCAGTCTGTGCTTGTATCCATGGAAACCAAACATCACGTGACTTATTCAGCCATCTGCAGACGTGTTCTTCAATTGATGTGTTATATCGTGTTGCGTTGATTGGTCGCATTAATTCCGTTAGTTGTTCTCTGGTAAGGGTGATTGCTTTAACGAGCCTGTAAATGTCATTATAGCGTTTCTGTATTTCTTTCCATATGTATTTGTGAAGGTCATACACTGGAAAATCACATGCTGTAGAGATGATCCTCCTTGGATTTGTCAGCGAAATATCGTCTTTAGGAACGCTAAGAAAATAATAATATTAAAACTACTAAACGACAGAAATGAAAACGTGGTTACCCCGGAGGGTATCATGATCTTACAATAATTACAAGGAACGGTGCATCTTTAAACACTTAGCAAATTGCTCTGCATCAATGCATTTTTTGGCTTTGGCTTTTGTAATCAAATGACTTGAGATAAATCCTCAGAACCTTAGCGCTCTTAAACACCATTCGACGCACACAACCGTAAAGAGCAAATTGTGCTCAAACCGTTTGGGTTTACGTTGTAGTAATTAGTGACGCAGGCCGGCATTCTCCAAACAATTGGAGCTCCTTATCTAAACCAAAGTAATCCCATAAACCTAGAAAATAGCGGTATACTCACTTGCAGTCTGGAAAGGAAATCCTTCTGAAATCTTCTGTTAAAGTTAAGGGGTCTGGATCCCAGGTGTAAAATAGCAGTGGTTTTCCTCTTACTTTGTTTTCTAATATCGTGAAAGGCAATCTTTCCCCTAGCCAAACTATAGAAATGTTTAACTGTAGACTTGTTATCTGATCCACAGCCAGCTGACTGGCGTTGTCTGCGAGAAGGAGAAAGGGTATGGCACGTAAACATCAGAAGTTAATTAAAATCCCTTTCAGAAGAGACATTACTCTTATAAGGGATAGGAGTATTTATAATGATAAAAAATTATGGAAGCTGACACTCCAGAATAATTTCCGCGGTATGGCCAATACCCTAGCCTGTATTCAGCTGACCCCCCTCCCCTTAGAAATTCTGAGGGGAGGGGAGGCGAAGGCTGCACACAGGCTACCAATAACCTTACACATGCGCATTGCAAAGGAGTGCTCCTGGACTCTCCTTGGTGCATTCTCGTCCCCAGAGCCACTCGACTTTATTTCTAACGGACATCACCTGGCCAAAGGAAACGACGGGTTGTGGGGACGAGAATGGTCTCGATATTGCAAGCTAGATGATTAGTCGCGATTACTTTGGAGTCCCCCGCTCTTCCCGGGAATCATGTCATAAGTACTAACAAGGACAAACAGTTATCCATAGCTGGCACTATCCAAGCCACAACAACAGATATGGAAGTGTTAGTGTATCATTGCTAGCCATGACACAACGAAAACCACGAAACTGGGAGTTTCCTGGGGGGTGGCCTATAAGGGGTACGATGTGCCGCTGGACAGGGTATGGTTTTTGACCTCGCTGTCTTAAACAGAGTATATAATTTTGTGTGCACGATTGATATAATCTGGTAGATGAAATTTGTTTGTACTCCAAGTATACAAAATCAATGACCATAACGTAAATTTTCTCTACTGCAAACAAGACGGCGTTCATTTTGTCCTTTGTCCTAAACAGGTAATAAAATTGAGGGTGTCGTCATAAACAGGGTATGTATTTTAGGATTTTTTTGTTCTAAACAGGGTCAGGGTTTCAAAATCTTAAAGGCTCACCTATACCCAAACATTGGTCGAGTACCCCCCCCCCCCCCCCACCCCGCCCCGCCCCGGTGTTGTTGGTGTTGTTGTTCTAGGGCCTCGTTTACTTTTGTGGTGTTGCCTATGACTGCTATGTAGATACAAGGTCTTAAAGCTCAGAGACTACCTCTGTGTCCAGCCAACAAAACTACACACTGCCCGCCAGTTTGATTGGTTAGAGAACACTGGGAAGGATGAAATTCGTCTTCTACACATCCCTGGCATATGATCAGGTCCGAAAGTGAGGACAGTTGCTTCAGAACAAATGGCAGTTGCAACGCTCTCCAGTGGTCAGCAGGGGTACGGTGAACAGTCCACACGCGGTCAACAAAGTCAGCGCTTATAAACCAACCTGCCCTTGTTAAATAAAGTAAAAATGTTTCCGTCTCAGCCTGCGAAATTTCTTCAGAGTTGCTTCTAGAATGAGTCGACGTACCCACCGACCCTCTAGCGTTCTGAAGCTGAGAGTTGCGATGTGTGGTAGTCGCCATTGTCCAACGTTCCGCTTTTGAAATGTGTTTACTTAGGGCGTAAAAATGAAGAAATACTAGACATTATAAGATTCCACAAATTTAAAAATGATTGATTTAAAAAACATATTTGGTGTTACGTTTTTAGTGAAGAAGTACAACATAGAAGAATTAGGTATTGTCGACAGATCATTTTAATCGATAGCTGAAGTTTCCAAAAGGGTAGATTGAAATAAGCTATGGCTATACAAGTACCTGCCCATGATCCCAAGCGATCCGATATCAGTCATCTTTCCACTTGTTTCGGAATCTCGATGGTCAAATGGTACCCAGACCTCTGGGCGAATCATAGCCCGGGGAGGTATATCAGGAAATCTGGAAACGGCAGGAAACAGACATCCCATCATTAAGGAAACCCGCTTTCTCTAAATTTTAGAAACTGTATGAAAGCTTGAACCTTGACTTATGGTTTAAGAGTGTTATAGGGTATACCGTTGCTATGGTAATTTATCAAGTCAAAAAAGACCCTGACTTATTCAATAAAGACCGGCTGTTGCTTGATACTTTCTATCTTAGCAAAAAAAAGCGATCATTTGCGTTGATCCATCAAAGACGAAGCACTGAACCCTGATGAAAACCGTTGTGAGCCACCTTAAGTTTCGTCTCTTACAAAACAATGAAATGATTGGTTTAAAGACATTGCCAGAGGATGAACTCACAGTTTGTGATGTACGGATATAGTGCACAATGTCCTATGGTTATTTCATTACCTGTCGTTCCAACAACTCCTTGTTGCCCCGGTGACGTCACAAGATACTAATTTGGCGTTGCTGTAACCCAGTCCCTCCTCGACTAGAATTTTGGTGAGGTGAGCAGTTGCAAAATGGGAAGCGTGTTCGCCGTGAGAAATCGTCAGAGGTATAGCTTGCCCTTGAAAAGTGAACTTCTTCTTAAGAATTGGATCTGTTGAGAAATGGAAAAATTAAAATCTCTGTATGTGGGTAGCCCCCCTTTCTTGACTGCTCTAGAAAAGAAAGTTGCCTAACATTAAATCATCAGCAAGAGCATATTTTTGCTGTGGCCTTTCCTACATACGTTTCTGCGAATACAATTGGCAGAAAGACTGCAATCCTTGTCCTTGTCAAAAATCCTTGAAACGCCCAGTGCACTCCTCTTTTCCTCTGCAATGTGGCCATGTAATGTCAATGATGTTACATGATCAAAATAACATTGCAAAAGGGAGGGGTAAAACAAAGGAAACAAGATTTTGCAAAGTTTTTCAAGGCTTTAAAATGAGATTTAGCTCCTGTTATAATGATCAGTAAGTGAAACAAAAAACCCGAAAATGAAACCCAGTGACGCGATCACACACTCGTGTAAGTAAAAATAAATGTCCACATGAAAGTTTTCAGTGCGGTTTAACCCATTCTTGGATTATAAAACTCGCTTCTCGAGTCGGGTCTCCAACATTATACAGTGACTGTATCATAATGCAAGAATTCTTAAGACTCGTTGCGTGCGCTGGAGGTTCACGCGTGCGTGGTCATCCACAGCCTGCGTAACAGGCCCTTTATGAGCCAAGCGAGGCGAACGCGGCATTTTGCGCGAAACGAGTGCGAAGCGTTATTTTTCTCCTCCCCTTGTTTTACGCAAAATGCCACGCTCGCCTCGCTTAGCCTGGGACCAGGCTCCGCACTGGAAGAAAAAAGAAAAAAAATCGACGAGCGAGGCGAGTCTTTTTTAGCATTTTTTGCCCACTGGGGAGCCTTGTCCCAGGCTAGCCTCGCTTGGCTCATATGATCTCATAAAGCGCCTGTCAGTTATGTCAGTCCATTAATTACACCGAGCACCAGCTGACTTGTTGATGGGTAACTATACGGCCACTGTCGGGTGGGGAGGGGCAGGGGGGGACCGCCCGATCCCACCAAAGACATTAAACTAACATCCTAACTTCTTCACTAGTCTAATTTCAATTCTTAGTCCTTTGGATTCCGAAATAAAGGGTCAAAACAAATAAATCTGAGCTTCAGTGAATAAATGTTTATTCAAAAACTCATAGGGAGAAAGATATAAAGCATAAAGATGTGTTAAAAAGGACACATTGCATGTTTCACTAAGTAGAACAGTATTTAACCTGCGTCTGAGTTCAAAAGTTTATGGCTTGGCATGCATGAAAAAAGACAATGCCGGCCTCTATCCACCATGACCTATTTATTTACAACCTACAATTTAGATATTACCAGCCAAAAGCCCCCCCAATTTATTGTTCATGAGACCTCAACGTGAATCATTCCGGCAGAGTTAACCTCGGTAACTAACGAGTCTGTCAGTTTACGTATTCAAAGGAAAAAGTATTATTCAAAGGGCTTACAAAATCATCAGAATAAGGCTTTACCTGGGAAATCGTGGAGGCACTTTCCGGCTTCGATGGAATTGATTTGTATCCAAGAAATATTGCACCACAAAAGCAAAATTAATAATAGCATTTTGTTCTCCGCTGTTGTCAGAGATTCCCTTTAAGCTCGCTTATGACATTTTCGAAACATCATGAGACTATTTGCAAACATCAATTAAGCAACATTGAGCCCTTCGCAAGATTCCACTTCTGAAGCATTGGCGAAAACCAATCAAACAAGCTGCGGTTTTTGAAAACAAGCTCATATTGTGCGTTTTTAGAGAGGCAAATTTGGTGGATCGGTCTTATGTCATGTCGATGCGCGTGTGACAAGCTAAATTGCAGTCTTTCCCCGGTGTGTTGGCGAAGTAAAGTAACCAGGCTATGAATTTACATTTTACTTAACCACGAAAACACCATTCTTTTCATCTTTTGTTTATCTTCAATAGAACATTCATGAATTAAAAGAGGCCAGAGTGTAAATGAGCTTGCATCATAAACGCGTTGTTTTGCCAAAACACTAAAAATAAAATGCATCTTGTCGTCTATGTTTGCTGCCGAGACATGGGATCAGAGGTACTCGGAAGAAGTAAATTTAGTCCTTCAGCAAGCAGGTCCATTGTGTACACACGGCTTTATTCACAAATCCAAAATGCAAATTACACAAACACGAAAAGATTTTCTTCCTTTATGATTAAAAATTGTGGATCCAGTTTATTCAAGTAATTATTTCTATAAACCGAACGATCTACCCTAATTTGTGAAAACAATATCTTTCTAAGAAAACTCATCTTTTTTCTTCTTGTACTTAGCCAGGTGATAATTTTTTTTCAGTCCAGTTGAGAGTGCGGTGAAAGCGATAACTTGTCCTAAAACGTCATCTTTTAATGGATTTTGAAATTTTAAAACCTGGAAGAGTAAACAAGTCGTTTTGTTACTCGATAAGCAAAGGCTAATTTTGTGGCATTTTGAACACAAAACGTGTTGCGTTCGTTTGATTTCCAGGTTAACATTCAGTTTTTGGCAACCAAATGGACTCATGATTGTGTCAGAGGCATGAATTGCTGTCTGCGATTTAGTGACGGTACCGTTTGAAGCGGCGAAGTCATCTGTCAAAAATCAATTTCATTTGAACGTGAGTTCCCAGATGTTTGCCTCGGGCGTCAGATTATCGCTAATAGCTTAGCAATAAAAATAAATCATTTGTTGCTACCATAAATGTCATCCCAACTTCACCTGTCTGTTACAATATATGTCTAAGTAGCTTAGTGGATGTCTCAGAATGGAACAAAATGGACGTCCTTTTAAAAAGCCATTTTAGACATATGCGCACTGACACGAGCAGTTTCTCCAAATGATTTTTATAAAATTTTGGTGACTTGGCGCATTTTGCCAATTGTGAAATTGTGTTTCACTGTGACAGTGTCGGTTTACACCCAGCTATACCCAGACACATGCGGCATAAGTTTCTGCGAGTGATTGGTGGAAAACCTGGAGAAAATAAGGACTTCAAAGTACTAAGGGAGCCTTGGACGGCTAAACAGGCCCTTTTTCTCACAATCGCGGAACATTTGAATAGTCAGATAAGCTAAAACAACAATAATTGATCGAAGCAGAAAGCTGGATAGAACCAACAAATTTTATAAATATCTTAACAGGTAGAAGTACATAAAAATTCACGTGAAACGGGACGAGGACGACGATGATGACTGATATAGACAAAATTCGGTGATGGATCTAAGAATAAGACCTAGGTGAAATCAAATTCGAATGTCTGTGGGGTGACAGTAAATGCTCTCCCGTTCTCCTTGTAAACTTTGAAATTCTTCTGCAACTACCCCGACCGTCGCGTATCCTCTGTTTTCGAGGTTCCACGTGTCACGCATGCAAGGGCCCTTATGTGTTCACGTGCGGTTCCGGATTTTCAAGCTGATTGTTTTTTTACGATGATGAGGTGCAATGTTCTTTTGTTTCCCCTGTTTTGTGTCTGACATTAATTTATTTTTTGGTTCGAGATCTTAACTTTATGCAAGTTTATTGGTTTGTTCTTGTTGTTGCTAAATTAGCTTGTCACAAAAAAGCAATTTATCATGCAGTTTGCTCCCGGGCCGGTTTTTTGACTTAAAAGAACACCGCGTGACTGCATGAGTTCGCACTCAGTCACGCAAGACAAAACTACTAAAGACAAGAAATCAAATGCAAAACGAAAATATACAAAGCACATAAACATAAAGTGATGTTATTATATTTTATTGTCAAATAGCGTGACGTTTCTCAGAACTCTACAGAGATGCCACAAAATATTGAGAGAAGAACATGGGACCTTTCCCTTTCTGGTCCCTTTTCTGGTCAAGCCCTTGAACGCCCTTCAACATTGCCCTCACACGAGGTAAACAACCAATCAGAGAATACATCGATTCGTTTCGCCGCGCAATGTACAATTCGATAGTGTAGAGTTCTTTGTCGTCTTTTCCATAGTTATTTCTGTTACTATACTCTGGGAATAAATATGTCGAAGAAAACACAGTTCACGTGGGAGGAACTATCTTCACTGAATACTCAACAGAATGCTCATGTTGCTGTTCGCGAAAAGGTAATATTTAAACGTTAAATTTACATTCCAACTTTCGATCTACAATGTATCAAGGTCGTGATCTATGATATTTTTTTCTCAGGTGTATGATGTTAGTAAATTTCTAGACCGTCATCCTGGTGGCAAAGATATTTTGCTTATGGCAGCTGGAAGAGACGTTACTGCAATCTTCGAGTCATATCACGCTTTTAGCGATAGTGCAAAGAAGTAAGACTAAATTTATGCCGGTTACGCCGATCTTGAAGTTATGTAACTGCATGAAGCGAAAGGTTTCTATAAAGAAAGTTTTTTTCAATATCTTGGCGGTTAAATGCGGGGGAAAACAAATCCAGGGGTAGCAGAAGACCCATTCGTTGAGAACTTGTAGAAACTATTACAGCTTGCCACGCCGGCCGGCGTCTGAGTATTATTGTCTGTACTCTGTACTTCGTGTCTGATTTACGGTTTCCCCTCCAGTCAGCCGTCGTATTTATAAGTCCTTGTGCTTTTAAATTTTCAAGGCTTGCTATTAAGGGTTGCCACAAAATCATAGTAGCTGGTGCTCAACCCTCCGGTATAGTCTTGATAAACAAAATGTTCCCTAGTGGCGGAAGGGTTTCAGACAGAAGGCGGTGCCCGGGGGGGGGGGGGGGGGGGTGGGGGGACTCCGTATATGACAGGGGTGGGGATGCTCGTCTATTTTGAATTAAACCCGTAAGGGAGACCGATCTGGGCGGGGCCCAAGCTATTTTTGACCCCTAAAGGAGACCATGTTAAAACACAGACATTATATATATTTTTATACTTTTTCGCATGCAACCCTAAAGGAGACCTTCAGGGCTAAATATGACGGCATTTTGCCCAGGACACCCTAAGTGAGACCAAAATCCGAAATTTATACCCCTAAGCAAGACGACGAGCATCCCCACCCAAGGGGCAGTGCTCAGTCCTCACAAATGGTCCTTGTCCCATGTTTGGGCATAAGAGACAGGGTGGGGGGGGGGGGGGGGGGCTGGTGGCTGAGGGCTGAGGGCTGAGGGCTTGAAACAGGAAGAAAGGACAAGCTTACATAGAATTATGAGATGAGATGTAAAGAAAAATTCCCGAATGCTTCAGGCAGCTATAATAGATTTTACAATTACAATGTATATACCCTATTCAGAACAAAGAGGCCAATGTCCCAGTACAGGCAACATAGAGAATCCCCCCCCCCCCTGATTTTTTGATACCATGTGCCAATGAGGTTCAGCTGAACAGGTTTTGGAAACCTATCAATAATAGATCTTGGGGGGGAGGGGCTGCATACCTCTATTATCACTTGGAATATTTCGGTTGTTCATGGTTTTCTGTTGTGAGTTTCACAGCAACAACATATATGTTGTAGTTACTTTTTATCCCATGTAATTTTTGTTTTTGTTTTGCTTTTGGGTATGTTACTGTATGCTAATAAAGTTGAGACAAAAGAAATATAAAAATTACCTGAGATAGAAAATTAACTACGACATATACTCTTATCTTAATATCAATGTAGACCTTTTATACTTATTGTTATTTTGTTATTGTCAGGGTTTTAGAAAAATATTATGTTGGAGACCTGATTTCTAATGAGTTACCAACTTTTCCAGAACTTGGGTAAGGTTAAAAAGCAATAACCACGTTATTTATGTTTCTAATCTCTACCAACCTGACCTCTCAAAGAAAAGGAGAATTTGACATTACATGAAGACTCAGTTGTTCCTCATAAAATACAGCTAGTATATCATTCCACACTCCCCCTTCAATTATGTGAAGGTTAATGCGAATTTAAATTCCCACTTAAAATTAACAAGTTGACAATTATTGTTAGGGTTCTTTTTCAAAGTTGGGAACATACTGTATCTCCAGTTGTTTCATGAAATCTTGGTCAGACTTCATTATAATCTACAATGAACATTTTTTTGATAAGAGTGATGGTGCCATGGCAATGAAAATAGACATAGTGAGACATTTATTTTTTCAGCACTTATTTCCTCGCAAAGCAGAGCGAGTTAATAATTTTGTCAAAATTTGCATTACACGTGGAAGGTGCATGGATCACAAAACGAGGCTAGAACACAGAAGTCGGCTTTATATTAGTATTTTATATATCTTGACTTCTGGTTGGTAGTTGCAGTGACGTCACTGATTAATTTGTGATCGTTGAGGCGCCTTGGTTCATTGTTTTCACTGTTTTTGCACCTGTTTTGGCAATCTAGAAATGATTCTGGCTAGAAATTTTGATTAAAAGAAAGAATAAAGTAGGGATCTTGATGACGATATTTGTGGCAGTCACCCATCCAGCTTCTTACCCTGCCCGACAGGGCTTAACTGAGTGGTGCTAATAGAAAACCAAGTTTCGTGAGGGTTTTCAGGATATACATATTTCTAGTAGTTTTCAATTCTTACATGTGTTATTACAATTTCTCAAATCTTACTACTTTTCTTGTCTTTTATTGCTCAGTGCCGACTTTATTTTGGTCGCTGGTAATGTACTAGGCCAAGATGATAATAATTAATTTATTTTATACTACAGGGGTGTGTGAGTTAATTTTAATAGGACTGAGATCTCCCTTTTTATGTTTGTTAGTGAATTTTTCCAAACAACAAGAGACAGAGTCAAAAAATATTTCAAGGACACAAACCAGGTAATTTAGAAAAATTTTGCATTCTGTTTTCAAATAGTTAAAAATATTAAAAGATTGTTTATGGTTGCTTTGTTTCTTTGCTTTAATAAATGAATCTCATTGAATGGCAGTAGTTCTATTGCAGTTTAATGTTAGCTTAATTGTCATCTGTGTTCTAGACACTGCTTCTACAATGACTCACTTTTGAAAGCTCAGGTTAACTATTATGAACAGTTAATTTACATCTTCAGTTAAATACCTCTGAATAGGCTGCAGTGCAATAATAATATTATTTCCAGCACCATATATACTGGGTCAAGAAACTTACTGATGAACTCAAACAAAACCAGAAGCATGCATGGTTCTGAGAAAACTTATAGCAATCCCAAACCAACTGACCAAAAACCACCAATTTGACCTACAATGATTACAGTTATTAAAAGGACAGATTGTAAAGTGCAAAACTCACGTAAGCTAATTAACATAACAGCTTAACTGGCAGTTACAGCCAGTAATCTCAGGACTTAGTTGACCAATCACTAAAAGGTCAATAACTGGAGTTATTGACTATCAACTGCTGATATGCAACTTACTTTGAGTTTGATGATGATCTCTTTCACTTGACGGATGCATGATCATACTTCATTTCACCCAGCTGTTGGTACTTATGACATGACTGATCTTGGGTTCAAACAATTTACAATAATTTCATTTTCAACAGGACCCCAAATTTTCAGGATGGATGTGGTTGCGCTATATTGGAATTCCAACTGTTTTACTTCTAATGTGGAGTGCTCAGGTTGTTTATAATAATATTATAAACTAATATTATTAGTTTTTAAGTGTAAAATATAGAAACTTTGAATGTGTGCAGCATCGATCATTTATATTGGCTGGGGCAATCATAATATTTAAAACTAATTTGCACTTTGAAAAAAAGAATGTTTATTTTTTTGTGGAGGTAAATTTTAAATTTTGAATTTCAAACTAAGTCTGGCTGAACCAGCTTTGATACCTGCACCTTATCCAGCTGGCAGCTTTCAGGGTTCTTGTTCATCCCTCTGCTTGTCTTACAGCTGAGATCATATATCTCGCCCTTACTTTACACCTTCAGTACAAATCTTTAAACATCTGAGGGACTATTTTACTACCTCTTAATTTGGATCAAGGTTTTAATTCAGGGCTTAGTACAGAAACTACGTGTACAGCTCTGGAATAAAAGTCAATAACTTCAGAGTTATAGAACTTATGGTTGGGATTGTCAGTTCTTTGTTGCTGTAATCCTCTATGAACATTTTTCAATAATGTTTTTAATATTGAATTAATGAATTTTATTGTTTTAAACTAAGTTTACAGAAAGAGCCAGTTAATAAGGGTTATTATTTTGTCTTAAATAAGTTATAAATTTACCAGGACAATTAAGGTTTGTACATGTGAAGCACATGTTACAAAAGCCAACCTACATGTAAAACTGGGATGCATAAAACAGAAAAAAATAAGCTTGACTGGTTTGCATGGATAAAATCACTCTTTCTTATGATCAGTGTTACCATCTCTTTTAGGTTTTCTGGTTGAGCCATAATTTTTTCTTGTCATGTGTTGCTGCAGCTTTCATGGGTTGGATGTGTGCTTTGATTGGGCTGGTGAATAATCATGATTCCAGGTAGTTATTAACTGAAGCTTAATGTTTAAAGATCTTCCAGTTAATCTTACCCCCTGGGCATTTGAAAAGTTAAAAGAAAAATTACCTGAAAAGGTTGAACAGGCAGAACTTCTATTGCCAGGATTTTCTTGTAATTTGGTGAGATTTCATGAGAGTATCACAACCTTCGATCTCTAAAAAGTTTCATTGATAATTATTTGTTATGTGATATTCATTATTTATTTTTGCACCTGTTAAAGGAACTTGAAGGTAAGGAGTACTGTGGTTGGTGCCATGCTCAGTCCTTAAACTGGATTCCCAGGGAGCCCATTGATGGAAATTTCCAGCCAATGACAGTTTTATTATAGATTTTTCTACCTTCAGGGTTAAAATAAAGCCCAGTGTTCTAAATTTTCTGTACTCTAATTTTGTACAGTGCAGATAAATAATTTACAGTGTAATTTATCTTGTTGAATTTTAAGCCACTGTGCTGTTACACATCATCCTACTCTATGGAGGGTAATTGGCCACATTCATGATTTCCTAAATGGTGCTTCATTTTATGTTTGGATTTATCAGGTCAGTGATACCACAATACAGATTTTAGTTTCTGGTGGAAAATATCCATGCTTTGCTTACAGATTTGTTTTTGGTTTAATTATCCTCCTTACCACCCTGACCCCACTAGCTGTCCCCTCAATAAGATCTGGACTGGCTATTTGCACAAAGTCTTATTATACTAAGTGTTTAATTTTGAAAATCTTGATTTAACTTTTAACTAAACAATCATCCAATATAGCATACTCTTGGTCACCATCCCTACACCAACATTGATGGCCTGGATCCTGATATTGTTACAACTGACGATGTAAGTTCCAATACAATGTTGTCTTTATTTGCATCATTATCAGGGATATTGACAAATTTGACATTGACTCAAGATCATGTACTGAGGCTTGATTCTAACAGGATAGTCTTGCATTTTGTTTGTTTGTTTTTTTTTAATTTCAGCATCCAGATATAAGGCGCATAAAGTGGACGCAAAAGTGGGTACCTCGTTATGTCTATCAGCATGTCTATGTGCCTCTCGTTTACTGCTTGGTGAGTTCTTTTCCCATCTTTGGACCTTTTATCTCCTTGCATCATCATCATCATCATCATCATCATCATAATCGTCATCATCATCATCATCATCATCATCATCATCATCATCATCATCGTCATCATCATCATCATCAAAAAGCACGTCATTTATATTAAAATATAGAGTAGCTTGAAATCTGAAATGGACCCACTACAGGAAACATAAGGAGCTGTTTACATGGAGGTAGGAAGATCCTAGTACCAGGAAGATTCTAGAAGGCAGAACAACTTTGTGTTGGGTTAACATGCAGAAATTTTGGTCCATGTGGTGCCCAAGTAGAGAAGGTTCCAGAGGGAATTAAAAATGGCAGGTGACAAAAACAAAAATGTGATCTGGGCCCTTCTGCTCTCTTTACTGGCATTTATAACTATACCTTTCAGCAGAATTATCACAATAATCAGCTCATAGTAACACCAAATGAAATGGCCAGCCTTTATTGCCATTATTAGCCACTCAGAACAACCCACCGCCATTTTTCTATGGTTTGTCCCTAGTACTAGGACATTCCTAGCGAAGGCAGTTAAGTGCAAGGATCCTCCTTGTATTAGGATCTTCCTGCCACTAAGCTAGGAAGATCCTAGTAAAGGGCAGTTCAAGTACAACCCTTTGCGTGCAAACTGAATACAGAAAACATATGCGCTAGGATGATCAGCCTTCTAGGATCTTCCCCCCTCCATGTAAACAGCCCCTAAAACAGATGCATACGCACATCGGCAAAGTTGATCAAGCTACCAGCTTCTTTGTCCTGCACTCTTTACGAACAGCAGTGTGGGTTCTTTTTGTGCCCAAGTGTTGATTCAAATCAATGGAATTGCTGTGCTCAAGACAGTGCTTACAGTTTTTCGTTCAAAATTCTGCACTCATTAGTGTCTATCTATTAACAATGTACATGAAGGTGTCAGAAGAAAGGCAGCAAAATAATTGTCCGCAGTTAGTTCGGTAATAAGAGCCTGCTAAAGAGTTGGTTTGGCCAGTAATCCAACCTGGGCCTATCCATTCAGCTTTTCATGTTTGTTTGTCTGTTATAGCTTGGTTTGAAGACTAGAATTCAAGATGTTACAATTCTCTTCTTTATAAAGAAAA